>JAZHYW010002940.1:0-10464 GCA_037355805.1 Ixodes ricinus
TGATAAGTTTGAAAAAACACAAAGAATGGCAGCCCGTTTTTATCCTTTCGCAGTATGGTCGAACTGGACTCGGTGGCTTCAATGCTGAAAGAACTAAACCTCCCTTTACCAAGCCTAAGTCGTAGAGAAATTCGCCACACTTAAACTCTTTTTAAGCTCTCTCGAAACGAGCTGAACAGTGACACCTGCCGTAACTTGCTACCACGTTCGACTTGACCATTGCGGGGTGCGCGTAACAAGGCCTTTGAAACAGAACGGGCAAAACAATAACATTTTCAAGTATTCGTTTTTTGTTACGAAGTGTTGAACAATCGAAAACGATCTACCAGAGGATACCGTAAATAGAGAAAATATTGTTGCGTTCAAGGAAACGCTGGAGAAGCGAAGCTGTTTGGTGCTCTGATAAGGGTGTCCTGTAGCGTTATCGTTTCAAACATTTTCACAAAGCGTGTCAAAACATGTGAGCTTTTTATCCGCGTGGTTGTACTATATATTTTCTTATACATTGTGAAATGTATCCGTATGTTACTTTCTTTCCACTCACTCCCGTAACCGTCCTGAAAAAAAAAATGGGTGAAACAGCATTAATAAGAACATAAATGAGTGCGGACCAACTCAAGTCTCCTGACATCGCTCCATCTGCGGCGGTGACTCCTCCCGACTTCGTACGGCTTATTTAGAAGTGTACGGCCTGCGCGCAGCCGCACACACCTGGTGGGGGTAAAAGCGGGCTTCTTGTAGACAGTCGGTTAATGTACAGGAATCGGCCGCAGGGACTCTGCAACAACTTGTGGTACGCCCTGCAAAAATTCAAATTATAAATGCACATACCTGAAATTAAAGCAACGCAAAGGCCGTTTTCGCAAAACGTTTTATGCGTATATATATATATATTTTTCACAAAATTCATCTTGACCATTGCCGTAAAAAAAATTCGGCGGTTTTGCATTTCCTATGTTTTATACCAGCCTGTTCGTCATCTGTGGCTAACCGGCTCGCGTGATCGCTCCCCGGGTGGCTGGCTGAACGCAAAAACGCCGAGTGACGCTATAGCAGCCAGAGACTGGCGACGAGCGAGCATAATCACGAGAAGTAACAATTTTGACGAAATATATGAACGATGGCCACGTGGGCGCAAGCTCGCAGACCATTGTGCAGACAACGAACGATGCGCATATAGCGTACGGACGCCGTTTTAATGCGAATATTAATCGCGAATAGCATCTCTTGGATACTTCACGCATCTCTTCGTCTCATGTATCTATCTATCTATCTATCCTCCAGACATTCATCTGGCTATCTAACCTCTTACGCCAGCGGGTCGATAAACAAATAAAAAGGTTCCGGCGCCGGCGGGAGATTCGAACCAAGCTGACCCTCTTTGATCAGCAGTGTCAAGACGACGCTAATCCACAGAGCTATGGAAGGCTTTTTTTTTTTTCTTTATTGCAAAGGTGAGTATCACAAGTCACACAACATCAAAATTGCACCGCAAGACTTTTTCAGGGCATAGGCACCAATCAAAGCGCACCCTTGGCAAGTGCTCTTCCGCCAACCGTTGGTCGCACTAACCAAGCAGGATCAGAAAAAAACAACGGCACGACCCGATACTTTGTTAGAATGGTTGCCAGTGTCGCCAGAAACGTAACGGTTCATGTCTAGCGCGCGTATGATGACGCCTGGAAATGTGTGAAACGCACCTCGGAGGTTTCGTCTTCGCACAGTTCCATGTCGTATCAAGTGTAGTCCTCGAGCAGATTAAGCTAAGAACGGTAATATCTCTGCCGGTGCGTTGCCTGATAGGCGTTCTATCAATCGCTCGAACAACACAGCTAAAATCGCCACACCGCGATGACTGCTCCATCGCGCAGTTCTACAAATCGGCGCAAAGCTGCGAGAAAAGGTGAAACACGCTTCTCTCACTGTACCAGGGGCATATTTACGCAGATCAAAGTCGTCAGGGACGTTGTCGAAAAAACAAAATCGCACATACATCAGTCCGTCCCTCCGTGTCGGCTGTAACCGCCAACTCCGACAAGGGCAACGACTTCTTTCAAAAACAAAAAAAAACCGCCCGAGTACCCCGAGAGCGGTGAGTGACACAAAACCCCACACGAGGTAACATGCACAAACTGGCGCCAAACACCTGCTCCTCCTCGGCCATCTTTGCTTCCTGCAACGCTGAGCAACCGGGTTTCTGTGTCTGCAACAGGCGCTGCACCCTGGTATTGCTTCTTGCGCGAGTTAAAACCCGAACGTTTAGCGCTGGCAACCGAAATGGGCCGAATTGAGCGTACAAATCATGGCGAGTTCTATGATGCAGCGCTTGCCTTGTCGCTTCTTCCCCAGTTCTTGGAAACCAGGCGCTGCCGCCTTACTCGGAGTCGCGGCGTCGCAGGTCCCTCCGGGGGTGCGTTCAGCACCCTCGCCTTGAAACGGCCCCGCTTGTTCTTCTCGAACCCCCACCAAGGGTTAGGGGTGAGCGTCGTGTCAGCCTTCGGGGGTGTATCCTCGAGGCCGCGCTTGGTAGAGTCGGTGGTTTCGTCCATGTCGTCGTGGCGCTCGGAAGTCGTTTCTGGCCGTTGAAGGACGGGGCGTGGGGGTCTCGGAGCCTCAGGGCGATGTCGGGGCTGAAGCCGGGGGACTCGGAAACAGGCTCCGGAACGTGAGGGGCCGATCGCCCTGTTCTTGTCTCCACGGCGCTCTTCCCCGGAACCCGTCATCCCCGGCAGGCTTCCCTTGTTGCTCTGTAGACGGTAGGGCGTCGATCCCCGAACCACGCGCAGCTTCTCTCGGCCTCTTCTGCGTCCCATCGTTAACGCCGTATGCTCCTCCAGCCCCTGTACCTCGGTGACGCCAGCGCACGTCTTCATACATTCTTCTTTTTCGTGGCCGAAGCGGAAACACTGTGAGCACTTCGGCACACGACACTCCCGTCTGATATGCCTCGGCACGCTTGCATCGCAGGCACATGGGCACTCTGCCTGCAAGTATGATAATCGAGGGTGTTCGCGCCGTGTAGCCGCAGCTGGTGAGGCATGTCGTCAGGGGTGAGGCCACTCTTCAGCGTCATGCGAACAAAACGCGTCGTTGATTCGATTCCTTGGAACCCCTCGACTCCGCCACATCTCCCGGCCGACTTCAATCACCTTGCCGTACGGTTCTGGGAAAAGTCTGCGGACGGCGTCGTCGTGAACGTGATAAGGAACCCGCGCAAAACGCACAGGCATCCTCCGGCTGTGTTCGGGCCGATGATGACGCAGCGCAGGTTCTTCACGACGAGCTCCTTGCTGCTCACCAGGCGTCTTGGCCTCCGAAGTACGGAAGCGTCACTAGCCACACATGGTTCATCTGAAAAGCGCCGAGCGCTACGATGTCGTTCAAGACGGCAATACGTTTGAGTTCCTCTCGGAAGTCTTCAATCTGGTACGGGCGACCCTTTAGGTCGCGCAGGAGCACAGAGTTTAAACACGTAGATCCTGTAGGCATAGGGAAGGACCACCGAGTACGCTGGGACGAGAGCGCGTCCTCGACAACAAAAGAACCGCGGCCGCCCGGGGCCGTTTTCGCCGCTCCTGAGGAGAGCATGATTATGCGACCGTACAGTGCGAACACCGGAAGCAGAATCAGAGCTATGAAGGCAGTCATTCAACGCACTCTAAACACTTGTTTATATCTTTACCATACGCGCGTAGCCCATGCACGAGGGCTCATTCCGCTCTCGTGAGGCTTAGCACTGCCTCTAGCTCACCCTCTCCCGCGCTCGGGAGAGGGTGATGTAGCGGCTGTGCTCACCCTCACGAGAGCGGAATGAGCCCTCGTGCATGGAACCGCGCGCACTGAGCTGTGGACAGCGCTGTAAGGCGCGTCCTATGGTAAAGATATAAACAAACCGTTTATGAGTACCGTTGGTTGAGACTAGCTGAGACGCCAGAAAGTCTGGTCGGTACCATTTTGAGTGTTTGTGCGTATGGCGCGTGCTTTGCTCGCCTTCCTAAGTGACACAAACGCACGTGCTGGGCTGCGGAGATCGTGCGCAGGGCTGTGAAAGTGTCAACAAATTTAGAATCGCCTTAAGAGTGGGCTGGCGTATCTAGAGTGTGCCGGCCACCTGACGAACGCGCATAACTCCGCACCGTTTGATGCTATTCGCATTAACGTAGATAATCATTCCCAAAGGATGGGTTCTGCTGATTTTTTGCTGTATTTTTTCAATATTTCACCACGTCTAATTTCAGCTAAAAAAAAATACACATATAATTCTTTTTGTTTGCGGAACGACGTTTGTGTGTTCAATTTTAGGTATGTTCCTTTAGAATTCGAATTTTTCAAGGTGTGCCAAATGCAATAACCCTTACGGCCGCTCCGTGTGCCCGACCTCGACAGAGAGCCACACTGGCAGCGCCTACATCAAAGCCTTCGAGTCAGCACGTGCGAAGAAGACGCGCCACGCACGCGATCACACAACACGCACGCTGCTCTCAATGCAGACGCTCTGTCCCCGCACAAGGCAAGGACGACGAGGACGTCCCATGCGGACGGGGTTGATGCACAGGTCGCGGGTACAGGGAAAGAACTGGGCACCTTGTTCGGTAACGCCTCCCGCCGCTGGAATAAGCGTCAAGACCCGCCTGCTTCCGCTCGCAGCCAAGTAAAGATGAAAGCGGGATTAGGCGTTAATCGGAAACTTTACGAGTTTGTTGTTTGCCGCTATCGTCCTCAGCGAGACCGCGAGGAACGTGCAGCCAAAGAGAGGCTCTCCAGATTTTCGGCAATCTGTTGCGTGGGTGGTCCGTCGCGGCATCCGGGGGTCCCCTTGCGGGTGAAGAGACTTCCTCGGATGGCGATATCTGCTTATCGCGAGGGGCATATCGGAATGGGAGAGTTCCGCTGTACTTCCAAAAAAGCCGCCCCCCCCCCCTCCCCCTTGGCCCCAACCAAGTCGGACAGTCACGTGATATTTATAGACCGAACCAGCGACTGTCAACGGATCGGGACGGCTCATAACGCGATTGGAGTGCGCATGCGCACTCGGAGTGAGTTGTTCTACCGAGAGCATAATCTACCGTGTTAAAAAAATGTGCATTTCTGTGAAGTAATTGCTTGCAGATCTTTCAGCACAGATATTAGAATGACTCACAAAAATATATTTTCATGCCTTAAAAAAATACATAATTAACAGGAAACTTTTTCGCGCACTGATCCTTTCTGCAAATGGGAGAGTTGCGCCGGGGTGACTTTGCGGGTCCAGACGCAGCCGATGCTGCGCGCGAGCCCGGGCATTCAGCGTCCCTGCCAAGCACGCGCTCGTGCAATGCAAGCACTGTTCAGGGCCACATGCTCGCGCTCGTAGCATCGGCTGCGTCTGGACCCAAGCTGAAACGAAGTATAGCTTTTTTCTTATGGCTTTGTTTTTTGAATTGCTGTTTAAATTTCGATTATAGTTCTTAAACACGTAGAAAGGGCCAATTCGTGCAATCTTTTCATTTGCTGTGGTGGCGTCTTTTTATATTAGTTTGTTACGTATAAGGCTAGTATATATGTACCAAATTTACTGGCTTTCTCAACGAGCATGTTCGAGCTTTAATAAAATCACGTTGATTTAAACGCAGCGTTGCAAAACTTGCTGGGCAACCGCCAAGCAAATGAAGGGGCAAAAAGCGAGACAAATAAAACAAGAAAGAGGAATCACATTAAATTTTGTTGAATGAGGAAAACCGATCAAAACGTGTACACATCACGACACTGTTAGCACGAACACGATATCGGCGCATTTTCGCATTCTTCTAAATGGTATTGGCGAGCACGAAATTTTATCGCTTACATCATAGAACTAAATGAGCTGTTTCCGTAGCAATAATAACTTGATGACATTCATTGGTTTCAAAGAGAAAAGCTGGAAAACCGGCGATCGCTTGTTCGCGCTAATAGTGTCGGGCTCTGTACCTTTGTTTCCTCTAATAATAGAACTCGAGTTTCTGTATAGTATTTACGTATTGCGTTTCAACGTTCAAAATAAGTAGACTTAGATGCATTTTTTTTTCTGTTTTCTTCGTTGCAGGTTATCTGTATGGCTGTTGCACCATCAAGCGCCGAAGCCGTCCGACAAAACTGAAGTTATTAAGCCATGAAACACGAACCTAGCCTCCGTGGCGCACCTCTCGGGCTATTTGAGGAGGGCCCTCGACCGCAGCACTTGCGGAACACGCTCGCTGCAACCGCGGCTGCCACCGACGTCGAAAGATCCCACGAATGCAGCAGACGCCCTCGGGAAAGGCCAGCAACGAGCGACGCCGACGACGGCGGTCCGCGGTCCCCGCTTCTTATTTTTCGCAGACTCAGCCGTCGACTCAAGAATGCCAACCGCGCAGGCAGTTTTGCCGCCGCGCGACCCGTGCTCTCAACTCGAGTCAGCAACGAGCCCCCAGACGTCTTCCCCTCTTCTGGCTCGACACACATGCACGCGGACCAACGCTAAAAAAAAGATAAATAATAATAATAATAATAAAAACAAACAAAAAACGCCTCGAATGGCTCGTCGACGTTCCTCCCTTTTGGAACGCGCACTGCGCAGTCGCAATCCAAGCTATCGTTGTCGTGGAATTCTGCACATAGCTCGCCGGCGTGGGTGGCCAGACTCTCCTCTGTCGCGTGGTTGGTGTGACATCGACACTGAAGTTGTTCCAGCGGCTGACACAAACACGCGCGACAATGGCCGGGCAGGGAGATCGACTTCGGCCTATTCTTGCTGTGCCTGCCATAGTCGCCGACAGGGCGCGAACGGCTAGCCGCTCTAAGAACGGCAGCGAAGAGTTTCAGTTGTATCGCTTCCAGCGCGAGCTTCCTGCCTTCTGTAACACTTCGGCGTTCCGTGAGCTTGCGAGCGTTCAGGCGCCAGCCGAAGCACGACCGAAGTCAATGGGAGCGTGTATGGAGGCCGGGCGTTCGAAACAGACACCCTGCCGCTCTTCTCATTCTGCCACGTGGAATACAGTGAGAAGCCACCGCGTATCCTGGGAGAATAGCGACCTATTGCCTTCCCTGCCTGCCTAGCAGGGACACAAGCACATTCTATAACATACGGACGACCAAAACCTCGCAAGGCGATTGGCGGAACGGCATCTGCATGTTGCCGTGGCAATTGTCATTTTGGTCCATTTAAATATCCGAAGCTTCGAAAAAATAGTTCCGAACTTTATTTTCGCGGGCTCAATATATCACGAATTTTGGAAAATGTGGGTTTCGGGAATATTTCGGTAGCACAGAATTTCACGATTTGGAGTGATATGCAATGTATTCGTTACCGCGTAGTAATATATTCGCAAGACCAATCTTTATATTTTTTTTCTGTTATATTCAAGTCGCGATATTGACGAAAATTAGGTCAGCGCGACAATTAAGTCCAAGAAAGCGTTTTTGAGACTCTATGCAATCAACTTATCATTATCGCTTATCTCCACAGATCTCTTACAATGATATTGTTCTTCGTGCGTATTTCATGAGAGGGGCATTAATTTTTTAATGCCGTGAAGCACCAACGCTGCGTGTGGTTGTGATGTTAAGATATGCACTTTTTCCGAAAGTGCGTGGATAACAAAATCACGGTATACAAGAAATGTCTTTAAAAGCAACATGCCACCGCGCATTCGGAACCGCTCACCACGACTGGAGAGCTCAAGGAGAAACTGATGCTTGCATGGACCAAAATGACGACCATAGAACCTTAGCTCTACTTTCCAAGGATACAGTGACTTTTGTTATACGAAGAGGCAGCAGAAGAATGTTGAAATCATCCATATGACTGGGTATGCACGACTCACAAGTGTTCTATGATGAATTACTGGTCAAAACATCCAGGAATGGACGTTTTGACTCGATGGATGTTTTGACGCGTTGGATGTTCTGACTCGGAATCAAGATTCAAGCATAACGTGCGAGCTTATTATAGTGTGTATAAATGTTGTGCCAGCCATCGCACTACGGCACTATGTCTGCAAGTGGCGCCCATGCGATTGCCTAAACCTTTTTTTTTCCCCCTTTTTTTTTTCATGCCGTCTAGACACGTTTTTTTATTTGTGTTGACAACGCATAGTGCTTTGTTTTATTCAGGCAAAATCTTCACATAGCGCTTGCTGCTTTTTTTTTTTAACAGTAGTATTTATTTGGCCGTTTGCAAGGTAGAGGCCGGTTAGAATGATCGTAATTCCAAAATCACAGCTTTGCGCGTGACGGCATCGCACCCTGCTGGTAACCAATCCCACTTGTTCTTGTCGAAAAAAGAAATCGATTGCGCTAAATACATGCGCAGAACGCACGCGCTTTGCAGCAATGCCAGCAGAATGGCCACTGATGAGACGTACGTGCAAGCCGGGTATACAAATCTAACCGTTTGACTACAGGGTGCAACAGCCGGTTCAAAACAATTAAAAGAGCTGAGAATAGTGGAAATTCAGGACGCAAACAAGCTCGTGAAGATCGAAAAAAGAAAACAGAACCAAAAGATTGCAGACTCGGGTTTCTGTTATGTGTGTGTGTGTGTGTGTGTGTCTTCCTTTGCTTACCCGCAGTCTCGGAGTTGTGTTATGAGAATAGCCGACTGATATTTCCGGAGATCCCAGACTTTGACAGACTGTCAACAATGAATTTAAAGCAAATATCGGAAGATTTTTTTTAACGTGAAACGGCACGCGCCTTTTGCTCTCACACTCGGCATTGCGCAAGAGCTCGTGCATGTTTAATAACTTTGAACTCTCGTCGCTACTGGAAAACGATTTCCTGGGCGGAATAATGTGCTTATCCGGATGAATATTTTGCCGAGCGATATTTAAATAAATGTGAATGCGACACGTTACACAAGAAAGACGTATCACTTTAACGCGCTCAGAGCATTGGGCTCTATACAAGCGTCGAGAAAAAAAAATGTGCAAATAAGAACAATAAAAACTTTAATGTTTAAGCGATTGAGCTCAGCGTGGAATATTACCTGATTTGTTCCGAGCCTAATACATTTAGGAATAAATAGGGATGCCCTCGTTTTCCGGTGTTAGCTTTTGTTTGTTTTAATATCCGCTGTAAATCGGAGGTAAGTTTTGATATACGAAGTGAGTATTTATGTTTGACGAAGTCTATACGTTAAGTCTGTAGTGTCACGGCTAATGTGAAATTAAAAAGGAATGAAAAGAATATCTCAGTTTAAGGACAGTAGACAAAGGACGACAGCCTACAGCAAGATAACAGGCATTCAAGAAGGGTAACCTTCATCGGTTCGTTTGTAACGACAAATTTCATTGAAAAGAAGAAAATAAAGTTTAGGAAACGTACTCGGATTGTGGTGTGTAAGGCCTACTTGACACCACGTTGAGTTATTTCTCAGTGAGATTTTTGCAGCATGGACAGCAGAAGGTAGCTGATCAGAAGGACGAAGTTTCCGAATCAGGATTCCTTTGAGAAGCGTATACAGCGTGTATTTATTCTGCCTTTGAAGGACGGTTTCCCAGTCTTTTCCGCCCTCCCAATAGCGAAGAAGAAAATTAGCAGCAACGTTAAAGCATAAATTTATTGTCCGATCACACCACACACACACACACGCAAACGCACACGCACGCACGCACGCAAGCACGCACGCACAGGCACACACACACACACACACACACACACGAATACTTGCGCTTAGAGAACAGCTTGCAAGAATGCGCAGTCGTAAAGCATCGGTTTATAACTGGAGTTTCCTGAAAGCTTAAAACAAAATCATAAGCGAGAAAAAAAAATACTTGTGCGTGCATCGTACAGTGCGTGATATAAACTCCCGAACGGCCGCTGAAGCAACGACGGTACAAAATAATAATAATAAAAAAGGAAGACACATTTGACCAGTGGCGATATCCTGTATAACGTCCGTACTAAACACATACAAAACAAAAAAATGACTGGACTCTACGAGTCTTTGGCGCCTCAAAGCTAGAACAAGGAAAAAGTAAAGGATAGGCTTCCAGAATTTGGGATCGTTATTTAGGATTTGTAAAGGCAAGCTTTTCTTATTTATTTTATTTATGTGTTTTCGGGTTTCTCGTTTAGTTTATGTGCGGTTGTACAAGGGCCAGGAAAAAGAGAAAGGGGGAGGGAGGTCAAGCCATGCCGCAAGTTACGCTTCAAAAAACACCGTTTGCCCTTTTTGAAAAAAAAAAAAAGGTCACTCCACGAAGCGCGTTTAAAGAAAGCCTTTCTTTGTCCTAACCTAGGAAACTCTGAAAAAAAAAAGAAAAAAAAAGAATAAATGTTTTTTTCTTGGAAGCCATAAAAATTCCGGATACGAGTGTTAAAATATTCAATAAAATATATAAATGCAAAGAAGAAACACCAAAATAAAACAAAGTAATAAAGTTATGTCGTCAATCATAGTGGTGCGTTATAAGAGGATGTACTACGTTGTGAAAGCACGAATAGGTAATAAAGAGAGACAGTTGC
>JAZHYW010002941.1:0-10856 GCA_037355805.1 Ixodes ricinus
AGGAAAAGTAATGTCGACGTAATTTCATTACTTTAGGAAAATATTTGTAATGTAATGGCATTACTTTTAGTCTGTGGTAATTAATAATGTAATTCAATTACATTTCAGCAGTTTTCTGAAAAGTAATTATTAATGTAATTTAATTACTTTTTGAAAGTCATTTTGCCATCTCTGCCTCAGACGTTATGTGAAGGGAGCATCTGGAGTCTGCAACGCCTCTCTTCTAGTTCTAGAGTGACCAGAGTCACTCACCACTTAAGGAACGCAGAGTGTGGCGAGTGCACTGATGTCTAATGTAGTAGGCTGGATGGCGGATTGAAAGCTCGTCGGGGGCACCACCACCGGCAAATGCTTGACACCAGGCAATACACGCCAGTCTATGGGAGAACTCACTCAAAAGTAGCACTATTGAAGCTTGTCCGCGCTGATCAGGGGCGAGTATTTTATGATGTATACTGCGATAACTATATCGGGTATTTGGAAATTGAATCAAAATTTGACAAACGTGAGAATCCTGAAAAAAAAAATTAAATCTGTCTGAGCACCACCCACTGTACCGGCGTCGCTCGCTTCTATCGCTAAATAAATGACATGTTGAACAAATGAACGACGCTCCGAGTTTTAGTACGTCACAGAAGTCCGCACTGCAGTTCAAAGCGAGAGCTTACACCACAAGTACTCTGTACGAGCGCTTGAGACGATGCACTTGTTCCCAGTAAAGGTCTTCTGACTTTTCGTCTGCTAAGCTATGACGACTTCGAGATCACAAACGACTGCACATTGACTTTCGGCAACCCTTGTCTCATTGAACCTCATCGCACTTTACGCCCAACCAGTGGCGGTCCTAAGGGGGGGGGGCGAAGGGGCGAACGCCCCCCCAAATCGATCGCTTTTTATATATTTTTTATTTTACAGCCAATAGTTTTTTATTTTACAGCTTATATTGCGAGCAAAGGTTTACATGTTGCGCATTTCCGACTTGCAAACAGTGGGACTAACTAAAAAAAAAGTCTTTATTCACAAAAAAGTGTGATGTCTCTTTTTTCGTTATTTAAGCAGCAATTTCGCCCCCTAAAACCAATGTCTGGGACCGCCACTGCGCCCAACAGAGTCGCAACTCTCACGCCTTAACCCCAAAACACTTATTAAAAAAAATTGTATTCTACCGCTTTTGATTATTTACGCACAGAATATAAACTTTCATTCCCGGAAAACACGATAAAAAGTTTCATCGTCGGGAACAACCTACTAAGCGTAAGAAATAGCAGTGTTCCCGTTTCTCCCATACAGTCCCATGTATTAGCCGGTGTAAAGCGATGGCCGTCGGTGGTGCCACTAGATCCCCACCAATAAAAGACTCAATCCGCGATCCGCCATATAACAATAGAGATCAGTGAGCGAGTCCCGATAAGCTTGTTAATATGGTCCGTAGCCAGGAGGTTAAAAGATATGGAGAGGGCATGACGTTATTCGTTTGAAGCCTAGTCACAAAACAAAACGTAAACAAGGAGAATTAAACTGCATCAACATTTTGTGAACACCGAGAGGCGTGGCGCAAATCACGTGCCAACAAAATCTTTTTTCTTCCTTTTTTTAGTTGCGTGGCGGTTGGGCGGCGAAACGTAAGTGTGTGTCATCGCGCGTTGCCGTGATGAGGCTTTGTTGCGTGAGCGGCTGCAAAACTCGCACCGGTTGTCCTTCCGCGGGGATTTGGTTTCACCGGTAAGGCCCGCGTGCATTACATTTCGAACTTTGCAGTAAAGTGAAATAATTAGTGTAAGCGATCCTCCGACGCTCACCGAACTGAGAACGTCTTGAGATTCCTTCCTCGGTCGCCGTCGAAGCAATGACGACCCCATCAAAGAGGTCCCGAGTGTGCGGACTCTGTGATTCTGTGCACTTCAAGGCAGATGACAAAAGCGTATCGAAGAAAGTGACGAGCCGGACTCCTCGAGTACAGAGTCTATACGTTGACACGTTGACTTATATACCGGAACGCTTCCCTCGCACCCACCGGTGAAGAAAAAATTGATCTAGGACGTTCGGGTGATAGAGACGGATTTAATATGTACTTACAAAAATACATCGGGCGCGAAAACGAGATGATCGCGCTGCCCAGTCAGCACGACACATGTACAGTGCTAAACTACACCTTAAAAAGAAAAAGAGGGAAACTAAATTACAGCAGAAAGGAAGCTGACACGCAGTCGTCGGCCGGCTAAACGTCTCAAAATGATCTACGTCGTCTACATACAAAAAGTGTGAAAGCGATGTTACGCATTTTCCGCCAGTCACGATATTTTTATACAGCCACGCAGTGGTTCTGCTCCAATTTAGGAACATATATTAAGTTCGCTCGTACATACGTGAGGACGCACGTAATCGGCGCTCGATGTTTTTCTTCCGTTGCGATGCGCACCAACGCGAGCATCGGCCGTCGTACACGAGCAAATTCATCGCGACCATGCTTTGGGTGAGTGTCCAACAGCGCACCTAATAACTCTCTGCCTTGTTTCGTTCACCAAGAACATAACTACGGTCGTCGATAGTCACCGAGTTTTCAGTGAAGACGAGAACCGAACGTCGAGCGCCGCTGTTGAGAAATTTTATTGTGTCGTTACATTATGCACTGCGTTTTCTCGCGACAAGCACTTTCGTGATGGGCTGTACCACTATCAACAACCGCGAGCGTCACGGGAATTGGGCCTCCAGTCAAAGAGGTTTGTTTTGGTTTGGAGCGGGAGAGTGAGAAAGCGCGAAAAAGGGGCAAGCGTCATGAGGCTATGGCTTGCGGGAACTACAAAGCTGCCGTCATGTCCTCTCCATGTCTTCTAACCTCCTTGTGCGCAGCCATTGATATGATGATGTTGATGCCGATGATATTAAGAATGTACACTCACAAAAATCACTAAGCAAGAAGCAGGAGTATAACAAGTCAAGCCCTACGTTTATTCACCTTCTAATGACTATGGGGCAGAGCAAGGTGGCGCTGCCGCTCCCACATGGTTAAGAAAAAAAAACACTAGCTAGGTGGCGCAAGTCGCCGCCCGATTAAGAGTTCAGCCTCATCCATCCATCCACCCATCCAGCCACCCATCCAGATTATGCTACGCTGTGTAAATTAGAACCGCGAGATTGCTTTCGATCGCGCGATTGTCGTACCTTCCCTTCTAGCCCACCGTAATGAAGCTAAGCGTGCTCGTCTGTTAACTCTCCATACAAGCTACCCATATCACAAAGTAGACTAACTTTAATTGTCTGGCTATGTGGATAATAAATTTGAACGTGACACGGTGTTGTTTGTGATGTGAATTTATTTATTTATTTATCAATGCTGCAGGCCCAGTTTAGGGCCAAGGCAGTAGTGGGTGATACATTGTCAATTGGCACACTGACATATGAATGGCATACAAACAAAATATACAAAACAACAAAATTCTCTTCTTATAAAATCAATGCACGAACGTGCATTAATTGTGTTACCAACGTGGGGAGCGTCTGTAAAAACACATGAAATCAGTGTCAAGCGGAGAGCATGTAAAAAACAGGGGTGTTTTTTAAATACTATTTGGTCGCCACTAATTTGATTCCTAGGATTTTTGAGTATTCGGGATGCTGATACATTTATCCGCACTGTAAACGCGAGATAGGTTCAGTAAGGTAAGGCGAGGTAGAATAAGTTGACGTAATGTAGGTTAGGTTAACTGAAGGAAGTTAAGATAAATAAACGTAATGTATACCCGAAGGTAGGTAAGGTAGAAAGCTTGCTGGCAGTAAAATAATTACCGTAGAATCCCGAATGAATGCCCTCTCCCAAAGATAACCCACGCGATCTCTGTTTCGATTTATCTTTTCACCGTAAGTGAGTGTTCAATTAAGATTTGATGATATATTAGTGCTTATCCAGATAGTTATTGTTGGCGTGTCGCTAGAATTAAAATAGAATAAAATCTAAAAGAGAACATTGTGTGCTTACGCGATCCAGTGTATCTGTTTTGTTGCATTTCTTTCTGCATAAACAAAACTATTTCTGTAACGTAGCCGTTGTATACTTCAAACATGTCTTTATCGATCTTGTTCCCCAACAAACTCACATAAGCGACATATAAAATGCCAAAATAGCAGCCCCAAACAGGGTTAGGAACACAAGGAAAACAATTAAATACGCACTCTCAGTGGTATTCGATCCCTAAGAAATAAAATCCTCCGGCATACCACGAAAAAAAAACTGTCACCCAGGCCTTGTTGAAATTGAATCCGCAGCACAAACCTGTTGCAATACGTAGCTTCCGTTTTTTTTTAGCACAGAAATTATATTTCCCGTCAAGTCAAACTTTGTTTTTCATTTGTACTTCTTGTTTCAAAGTCGATGCAAAAAACAAAACGATAACGAATAACATGTTAGCCTGGCTATTCAAAGTGAACCCCGGAAAAGCTCACTGGAAAAAGCTCCCGAAGAAAAGCTTAACGCAGAAAGTCTCACAAAAAAAAAAGATTACAAAAAAAAAGCTTACTGTAGCAAAACTTATTGGAGAAAAACTCCCCCACCTTTTTGCGGGCCCGAGGAAAAGCTCTCCGGACCCGCACATTTTATTGAAATATGTGATGATTCACGAGCTGAAAGCGACAAGTCGTCTCTTTCTAGCGTCATATCCCGATAATTAACTCGCTGTTTTTAATAATTTATCTGCTGCGCGTGTTCCTTTGTGGGTCATGGAGCGTCTTGACAACGCCTTTCCGCTTGGAGCTGGAGGACAAAAAGGTTGTTGTCGCTGTGTGACACATCATTATTAGAGTAATGAGATAGGACTCAGGTAGCCAGCTGCAAA
Source organism: Ixodes ricinus (assembly GCA_037355805.1). Classification (NCBI taxonomy): domain Eukaryota; kingdom Metazoa; phylum Arthropoda; class Arachnida; order Ixodida; family Ixodidae; genus Ixodes; species Ixodes ricinus. The sequence continues at coordinate 4,830 of JAZHYW010002941.1, forward strand.
CCTTGACGAGAATGGGCAGGCGAGCAAGTTGCAGTACATATCACATGTTGAACTAAAATAGACACTAGCGTATAACTTTCGACCACCAGTGAGGTTTCAGCAACTACGCATCTAAGTATCTTTTCACTCTGCCAATTCTTTTTTTTTCTACAGTCTGATATTTTTTTTGGTTTTCCTCTTTTAAGTTTTTTAATTATTTTCCACAGCCAGTCAGAAAGGCAAAATGATTGTTCCTGTGACCACTTGTTTCATCGAAAAAGAAGGTGCTTTATCTAACCGCAACCCCGAGGCGTTTGAATAAAGGCTTTAACTATAGCCAACCAATTTTTTCGCTGTTTTTTTTCTGTGCATCAAAAAATGGTATTGCCATGGCCCGCGGCAGATCAATTTGTTTTGTTCATACCGCCATCTAATCTACACATTGCAGTTTTTTTCTTTGTATATTTTTTCCTTCTGTTTACTTTTGATGAGTCTGGATATTGAACTGTCTTTCTTTCCCAGGGCAACGCCTGAAATATCTAAACGTCGCACGCCTGCCTGGAAGTTGCTTGCTTTATTTTCACCGGCCTCGTTAAATTGTGGAAACCGAACCCGAATCCAGAACATCTGCGAGAAGACAACGAGTCTACGCCTCGCAATAGAAGGAGGACCTTATAGCGCGAGCGCTTTGATGTGAACTTTAGCGAGAGCACTCTTTGGACATAACCCTACTTTAATAAATTTCCACTTTTTTTGTTGGTTGGGGGGGGGAGATGGGGAGGGGTTGCTCTATTTTTTCTTTAGGAAATTCTTATCCGTAATCATAGACGATTCGGCATTCTATCTTTTCTCTTTATCGCGTCCCCTTCCAATTATTGCGCGAATTCCCCCGGGTCGTGGGTCACCCCGCCTGAGCTGGCCTGAGCGTCATTGAATGAAACACGGTAACCCGGGAGCGGGGGAGGAGGAGGGAGAGTTGATCTAATGCCACATTTACACGGACAGCGGAAAGGTGCCTTTAACGTAGGTCCCATTGTAATCGGCGAATAAGCCAGTGCTCTTGAGTCGCGAGCGCATGCCACACGCGGAGGATCACGAAAAGATTCGCCGCCTAGCAGAAAGGCCCCTTAGCTAAAAGGACCTTTATGATCATTTGAATGGGATATAAGTATGGTAGTTCTTTTTCCTTTCCTTTCCCTTTGTGTCCGGTAAGCGTGGACTTTATTTAATGTTTGGGGAACGTTTGGGGGAGGGGACTGAGTGTGCTCCGTGTTTTTTTTTTGGTTGGTGTACTTGGGTGGCTTTGTTCCTTAAATGCCGACGTACGATTTCGGTATTCTGCTTGGAAGATAATATCCTTAGCGCTCCCTTCTCCTAAACTGCGAGGGGAGCGAAGTTGGGGAAAGGTAATAAGTGGAAAGAATATAGGAAAGGAGGAGGCGGGCAAAAAGGGAAAGCGCAAAGTTTACGTCGGCCTTTAAGGCGCTGTCACATTGAGAAAACATGGCGGCGACAGCAACAGAACATGTTCATCAACAGTTGGTCAACTTGGTTCTCGGTCGACCTGTGACCCGAAAAACCTGTCACATCGCGAGAACATCAGCACAACACGGGCGACAGCAACAGTGTTGCCTTTTGTTGGACGACGCGTGTTGCGCAGATCGGTCAACGAGCGAATTTAGTGCCGTCAACACAACAACACAGATAGTTTCGATGGTAAAGTTTCCTATGAATCACGTGCTTTTTCTAAGAGCTTACTGAATGAAAAGCATGAAAACGCAATGTAACAATAATTAAAGCTGGCGTGCAGCTAATATAATTTGATTAATATTTAACGGCGTAATTATGGAAAGCGGTTGTCAAAACGGTCACAGCTACTGTCTTGAAAGTTCAGACGGTTGTTGAAATTATAACTGCCGATAGAATAGCCCATTACAATGACAAAAATAAAATGGCATGCCTATTCACCCGCTGATAAAATTTCATAAAAATCAGTCACGAAAGCGAGCAATTAAAAACAATAAAACCATGAACACGACCACTCTGATCATGAGTGTTGTCCCTTGAAACTTGAAAATCGCCGCTGCTAGACAACTGAATTGTTTCAAAAATTCACAGGACGCTCTGTAAAGTGAAGCTATCATATAGCGGGTGGTAGAGGCAAACAGAAAGTGTTAAAAATATTTATTGCACGGATTGTTATGAACGCCGATAGAGTCGGTTATGAAGGCCGATTGTGTCGGTGTCGCAGCTTTTAAACACTATCACTTCAGCTCAACACTACGCTACAAGAGACACTTTGGTGTACTGTCGGTGCTAAAGCCTGAAGCACATGTGAGCAAAAATCGCTTCTCATCGCGCCACCAAGCAGCGTAACCATAGCAACCGTCGCACAGTATACGGCGCGGGATCTGGCCACGTCATAGCGTCGGCGCGAAGCGACGCGATTCTTGCATGCATGTGTTTCACGCTTAACTCAATTTTACACCAGAAGTTGGAAATTCATAAAACACGAAACCGGATAGAACCACTTCATACGGTGGCGTATATCATGAGCATAGCAGCGATCTCATCTTCCTCGCTTAGGGCTAGTTGCTTCATCAGCAAAACGAAAAACATTTTGATTAAAAAGAAAAATAAAAGAAAGAAGAGCGAGACATTCTGGCTCTGTCGAGTTTTCTAATAACAGTCACTGGTTGAACGTCGTCCCGTGGTAATTTCCGGTCCTTCGAACGCACTATACTCCGTTCACCGTTAAGCTTAGACTGCAGCCAATGCCAAAAGCACGAGAGCTCGAGGTCGCTGCTTTGAAGCGTTCTTACGCAGAAGAAGCACTCGCGCTAGAAATGCATGTCTCAAAGAGAGGAGCGCGGGCTGGCTCGCGCTTGTAGCTTTGGCTGCACTCTCAATTTAAATGGCCCATCAAAGGAAAAAAAAGTGTGTTTTTTAAACAATTTAATTGGGACACACGTGTCAAAAAAAATTAATTTTGCGAAAAAAAAAGAGTAATATTGACGGCGCGAGCCGCGATTTAGTCGGCAGTCACCTCCTTTCCACTTGTTTTCTCTCTCGGCTTTTCGGGAGCGTGGAAGAGAGGTGGAGCGGCTTCGCCTCCATGACCGAGATGGTCATTCCGGAATGACCAGTGACGTCATGAACTTCGCGCGCAGAATTTCAAATAAATGTCTCGCCATCAATATTGCTCCAAATTTCTTTTTCTCGTAAAATTTCTTTTTTGACACGCGTGTCCCAACAAGAATGTTAAAAATTTTTTTTTCTTAGGTTTTTTTAAGGGTGAACAGAGTATAGACGCTTTAAAGACGCGCCAGATTGAGCCGTCATTGCCGACCTTCTCTTGTCCTACCGAGATGCCGAGCCACTGAAGCTGGCGTTGACGATCCTCCACATGGGTCTACGCTGTAAGGAAAGACGCAGTAGCGCCTAAAGTGTTAATAACCTGTCCTGCTGGGGCAATGATGAAGTGAAGCGAACGGAATAGGAGGGAACAAAAACTGAAGGTCAGTTATGGCGGCGCCCATACATAGCTATAGCACTTTGTAGTCACATTCCCAGCGACGCCGCGCCGCACACAAACGAAGGTAAACAATCAATAATAATAAATAATAATAATAATAATAATAATAATAATAATAATAATAATAATAATAATAATAATAAATAATTATAATAAAATAATAATAATAAAAAAATAATAATAATTTTATTGCCTTCACGAAATACAGCAGTTTGAACGGGTCCGTCAAAGCCTATGTGGCTGGTGTGACAAGGACCCACAAGACGCCGGTGGCTGGTTACCATAAAGCAAAATAACCACAGTCAAGTCATACATACAATCACCCGCACAAACATTAATAGTAAAATAGTAAATAGTAAACTACAGGAGCAAAAGACAGTACGGAAACGCAATAGCGGGTTATAAAAAAAACATAATAACAAACAACCCCACACACACACTCAAACACGAAACACACGTACGCTTTAACCTTTAGGGGTTATGCAGCGAAGAAAACAAACAGGACTACGTTTTGTCTACCATAAAGGTAGACAAAACGTAGTCAAAACAAAAGGTAGCCTGCTCCTGCTCTCGTTCCTCTCTCCTAGCGTTCTGAAGCAGTTCCCACGCAATTTTAATTTCCTCTGCTTCTGCGCTCTCTGAAATCGCTTTACTGATCTCAGATTTCTTCATCTTTTGCTCCACCTCCACACCCAATTCTTCACACAAACAGAATAAATCTGTTCTCAGTAACCTCATTAGATCCATGATCGCTGCTCTTTAGCTTTGGCTTTGTTCTAAAACTTGTCGCAAGGTTGTACACAAACCCAGCGCACGAGTCAAAACTTAAGGATTCCCAGCAGTTCAAAATTAATTACCCATAATCTGAAGCCTGGCGAATCTCAAAGCAAAGTCCAAACGCTCACCCGCAGATGTAGCACGATGTCGCATGGTCCGATCCCACCCGCTGCCAACCAGTTGTTAGAGGCGGGGTTTATGCCGCACGTCCGGGAGCTTCCTGGCTCATGACGACGACCATTCCCCGAAGTGAAGAACCCAGGGGTCCAGTGGAGGTGGGAGAATTGGTAACGTAACGAACGGTTTAATTACATGGTTGCGATACAGTCGTCAAATCCGAGAGAACTTCTGGAGCAGCCTCACGCTCCGCCTTATATAGGGTCCGTTTTCTCCCTCACTCCCCGCCAGGGCAGCAAGTGCGCAGCAGCAACCCGCCGTCAAGTGCGTCGTAGCAAGGTCCGCCGCGTCGTAGCCAGCAGTGCGTCGTAGCCAAAGTTCTCCGCAGTTAGGCCAGGCCTCTCTCCCCTTCTGGAGCGCACCAAGCCGCACGCACGCACACACGTCCCGTTGACGTCACGGACGCGTTGAGACCTGTCTCCGCAGGCGCAGACACGTAGGCGACGGTTCCGTACTCGTCGGGACTCGTTTCGCGTAGGCCCCGTCCAGCAGGCGACGTTCCCGGACAGATCATGACTCGTTTCCGCAGCGTTGAAACTCGGAAGAAGGTCGCCGAAGGTTCCATTCTTAACAATAGTAACCACGGGTTGTCGTCCCGTACCTCGTGAAACAGCGACGCCGCTTAAAACGATTAGTCTTTCTCAGATTCCCGGACAGTTCGTTTAAGAGCTTAAAATCGATTTGTCCAGTAGTAACGTAATATTATCGTTTGCCAAAGTAAAGAAAAAATGTTGGCATTTCAAGGTCACGAAACAAAGTTTCGCTGTCTGAGAACGTTGATTTGTACGCTGCGCTTTTTAGAATATTTTTCAACAGACTGTTGACTCTTACATGCCACAGCCCCGCACGGTCTGCAAACACCGTAAACCCATATTTCAGAACACTATCAGCCAGAGCATAAACAATAATTTTTCTAACTTGGAATGGTATGAAAACTTTAATATTAAACAATAAACAGACTACTCTCCTTAAATCACGACACACATATGCCAATTGGCTACTCTAGGACATGTCAATATAAAATAAACTCCCCATGCATTTCGTGCTCCCAACCAATTGAATCGGAACAGAACAGGATTCGCACACTGAACCACGAAAGTAAAAAGGCTTGTCTATAAACGCTTGTTTTAGCGGCGTTCTGAAACAGATCAGCTTTGTTTTTGCTATACTTATTTTTAGAAGATTGGCGGCATAGCAATCCTTTGCTTTACTAGCATTGGATTGCAACATGCTCAGGGCGCTCGCAAAAATGACATGTCGAGATAACAATAGCTTGTCGTCGTCATATTGGTAACAAGTACTACAGCTTGAAATAACCGCAGCTAGATCACTGACATATATATTAAATAACAAAGGCGAGAGCACAAAGCCTTGAGGAACACCCGCTTCGACAAAGTAACTGGCACTCAACTCCTGATCTAATCGTACTTGTTGCGACCGACCAGATAAGAAATTCGCCTACATATGAAAAAAAAAGGTCCCCGGAATTCGATCTTAAATAATAATAATAAATCTTTTGATTTCTATCGATTGTGATGGTGGGACCCGTGGAAAAAAGG
>JAZHYW010002942.1:0-36656 GCA_037355805.1 Ixodes ricinus
ATAGTCATCAAACTTTTATTGCGGAATTGTAGACTTTCTAATACTTGCACGGATCATCTGTAAAAAAAAAAATCAGTTTAGATTTAGAAAAGGAATTAACGATATATACGAGTTACGAAAAGGATACTTAGAAACAAACCCGCAAAAAAAAAAAAGAACCGGTTCAGTCACGACTCAATCATATCCATCGTTCGCCCACGTTTTTCAAAGCCCAATACAGTGACACACGCAGAAGTTTAAACAAAAATGAATGTGTGCAGGAGCAATAGGAAAGAGGGCTTCCCCGATTCCCGATGTTTTTCCATCCAACTCTTGTTCCCTTCTCTCCGCATCTCAGCCGAATTGCTACGTTGCCCGCAAAACCCCCAAGTTCTTTTCCGCCTCCATCAGCACGATTAAAGCACGGCGCTCAACCGCAGCCGATTAATGATTAATAAAGTTCGCTTGCCGACGTTTGCTGGCAGCGGCTTTCGAAAGGACTCTGCTACTTTAATGATTCATTGTTGGGGCCAGACGTGACTATAGCTAGTTTCACACCTACTATGGACCAGAAGAGATGCCACGAGCCATCGGGCCCAATTCATTGCCTTGCGAGTGTCAGGTCACCTTCGAGAATGCTGCCGTGACGGGCGGGGCACCACCTCACGTGATATGCTCTAACCGTAGGATTGGCTGGAATGGCCCGTAGCGTCCGCTGTGGTCCATCGTAATCTGAAAATGAGTACAGATAGAAATGAATACAAAGGGAAGGGCAGGGTAGGCCACCACTTTGCTTTCTAACTTTTAGATAAAAAATACCACAATAAAAATGCTGGGAAAAGAGGACCCTGGAATTATTTAAGGAGATTGAGCAGGATACTTCATTCTTACATCATAGCGCTTTTTCCGAATAAAACACGCGCGAGCGACAAAGCCCTCCGGGAAATATTTATCTCAACGAATTTGCCGCTGTGGAGGCAGTTTTAGGCTCAACTTTCGTCCTTCTTTGTCATTCAGACATGCCAGTTGTGACAACAAAAAAACGAACAAACAAACAAGGACACGAAGACGATCAAAATAGAGCACTAAAAAGTAAATATAAAAAAGCGAGAAGAGAGGGGGCCTCCAATCTACCTACACTGCCTTTATACTGAGAAGAGCAGGTCATCTCTGTTTGAAGAGACAGATGTATGCCATTGGGCACTGCCTCAGGGATCCGCGAAACGTGCACCCGTGTGGTGAAACGTCGAACACGGAGTCCACGTTCCCCTTTTGCAAACAATTTTAGGCGTGCGCGGAAGTCCGGTGCTCTTTCAATTCGCGGTTTTCGATGGGCGTGCCATGCCGCGGTCGCACGTGCATCGATTGAGCGGTGGGCTTCCGCCTTTATATCTGAACATAGAACGCAGGGTGGGAATGTTCGAAGGGCCTTCGCAATGGGGTCTTTACGCGGCCGTGCGACATCAAATGGATTGGAAAGAAAAATTCTTGACAGTATTGCATTCCTGACGTGGTTGCGTTCAGCGTGTTTCGGTATGCTATTTAGCCATTTCGTTATCAACAGTCGCCAGAAAAAAATGGTTTTTGCGGGCTCTCCGAAAGTGCACTGAAATTTCACGGACACTGCACTTGCGGTGTTGTGTCTGGTTCATAAATCCTCTCAACATAATTTGAATTCTTGATCACATCCGTAATGTGGCTCTACGTGAGGCCACTTGGCCTTACGTAGAGCCTTGATTTGCAGCCTGCGTCGTTTAGTAATGAAGGTAAGGTGCTGTTGACCATTCACGTGAAACAACGTGTGGTGGATTTTCAATTCCCATTGTTTCTTTCACTGACTGGTTATATTTGTGTCGGAATGTAACTAGTAAATTTATACCAATAAAGTGGCGACAAGAGGCGAGAGCCGTATTATCCTAGTATCTTATGTCTTCCAACCATCCTAGAACCGAAGTCACCAGCCAGTTTCGTCACTCTAAGATTCGGTCTTTATATTCTTAAAGAACCCTCAAAAAGAGAACAAATACATTTTTTAAACAATCTAAGTGGGACACGCGTATCAACAAAAACAAATTTACGCGGAAAAAAAATTTAGAGCAATATTGACGGCGAGAGGTTTATTTAAACTTTTGCTCGCATAGTCCATGACGTCACGGGTCATTCCGAAATGACCACCTCGGCCATTCGCTCTTTCCACCTTAACGTGAAGGTGAAGCCGATCCAGCTCTCCCCCACGCTCCCGAAATGCCGAGAGAGAAAACAAGTGGAACGAAGATAACTACCGAATAATCGCGTCTCGCACCGCCAATTATGCACTAAAATATTTTTTAGCGCTTAAAATATTTGTTGTTGACACGAGTGTCCCCACTCAAACTGCTAAACACAAACTTTTATTTTTTTTTCAGGGGCTCTATAAGGAATTTTAAATGCTGATTTAATCTGACGTAACATGCAAGGCTGCACAAATGGTTCGAGCTAGCGCAGCCGATTTTTGTTATTTTTAGGAAAACCTCCGGGTGATTGGCCAGTTAAAGAAACGTTTCTAAGACGTGTGGCTGCCGACGACCTCTATCGTCTTCTTATGGAGATGTAATACAACGCAAGACATTCCAGCCAACGGATTACACCCACTCACTTTCGGAAGCAACTCGTCCGTCCGTCGTCTGGCTGGTTCTTTGGTTATGTCTCAACGCGGCTGAAGCGTCAATTCGACGATTGCCTCAATTAGACGAGAATTTTCGATTCGGCAAAACGCTCCAATTCGGCTACGTCCTCAATTCGGCTACATCTTCAATTCGGCTAGAAGCTTCAATTTGGCTGGACGCTTCGGTTCGGCTTCATCCTCAGGTTGGCTAGAAGTTTCCATTCGGCTGGACAGTCAGTTTGGCTAGATATTCAGTTCAAACATAAGTTACAATTCGTCTGCATGCTTCAGTTTGGCTAGATCCTCGTTAAGATCCGGCTGGACGTTCTAAGTTCATGAAGTTGGACATTCAAGCATAACGTATTCCCGATTTCTTAGAAAAACATTAAATAAATCCGCATCGCGCCTTAACAGTGCAACCTGCGAGTTCAAAACAATATGTTCAAGCACCTAAGAAGGCTTTATGCAAATACACATTTGTGTTTGTGTTGTTTCTCTGTGCAAACACCGGGTCTCTGCTTAAAAATAAAATAATTTATTCTCTTGCCCATAGAATGAATAACAGCAGTCCGCTGATTGCTTCTTCCTCCAGAGCTGGACACATGTTCACGTGAAAGGGACAAGATGGCTTGGCAGCTCCTACGTCGAACTGAGTTGAAGAAGATACCTGCATAAAGTTTGAAAAAAACAAAAAAACAATGTAGTAGGGGTTCAATGTAAGGATTTATATTTTCATAAGGTTAAGGGGAATATAGCCGTGCGCCTCTAATTTTTTCAAGGTCACGGCTTGCCTCAAAATTGGCTAAACTCACCAGGAGATATCACTGACCTCGTAACCACAATTTTACGTCCGCATAAAATTTGCTCTCAACGTTAATTTTTAGTTTCGGTCCTCATCGGTTTTTCAATGTGATAGTTTCAACTGGCCACCCCAAAAAAATGTTAAGATGTAGGTTTGGGCTAGTTCATGTTGCATACTTGACGCCCCAGCGCGAAAACTTCACAAATAGGCTCAGGTACACACAAAAGGAAGATACATTCAGGCAGCGCTGATCTGCAACTTAGACTTGTATCTCTCCTTCGTCATCTGCGCCTTACTTTTTAAACAATAAGACATTTTTGTTATTTTGGTTTCATCTGCAGGCAAGATAATCTTTTTTATTGATAAATTTAAAGAGGAAAGATCATCTTTTTTTTACTGATAAATTTAAAAGGGGTTCACTGATACAGTTTCTTCAAGACCTCGATTTTTCTTGGCTATAATAATTTCTCCAGTTAGGTAATTATTATTTTTACTTGTTACGGTGCAGTTTTTTTTAGTTCTCTGTGACATCCGCAATCTCGGAAATGTATGCCTAAGTGTCCGTAAAATACTCTGTTTGTGTTGTAGTTGTGTTCTCCTAGTCTATGCGACGTCTGTATATGTGACGTAGGGGTGGCATAGGAGTTGTGTTTTGGAAGTAGTACTTGATTCCAATTTATTAAGCTAATTTTGATGTTGAGAAGTGAAACCTGTGGTACCCGAACGTTTGCTTAGCAGCACGGGAACAGATGTGTTCCATTATGTTTTCTAGAAGCTACAGGTCTTCCTGCCAGTGACGACACGCCACTGGAAAACGGGGTATAGCGGGTAAAATGTTTAACGCTGATTTCGACAGCGCATTTGTTAGTCGTTTTCTTCATGGCTATTATGAATTTTGAAAAACTAAACGGTACACCAGTGGCGTAACGTAACGGGTGGGAAGACCCTCAGGTTCTAGAAAACAAAAAGGAAAATTTATATTTCGTGCTGCTTAGCAAACGTTGTGGTTCCACAGCTTTCATTTCTCATCATCGAAATTCTTCTAATCGGTTAGAAACCAGTTCCACTGCCAAAACAGATCTTATCCGCACCCCCGACGTCACACATACTCACATAAATACACTGACGTCACATAGACTAGGATAACATAACTACAACATACTCAGTGTAATTTCTAGACACTTAGGCATACATTGCCGAGATTGCGGATGTCAAGCAAAACTGAAAAAAACTGCAGTGTTATAAGTAAAATTAATAATCAACCAACTAGAGAAATTATTGAAGCCGAAATAATATAGAGGTTAGAAAAAAATGGTAAGATTAAACCCTTTTTAATTTTGTCAAAAAATAATTAGAATATTTTGCATCCAAATAAAACTAAAAATAACAAAAAAACGTAATAATTGTTTAAAAAGATAGGCGCAGATGAAGAAGAAATACAAATCTGAGTCGCAAGTCAGCGCAGCGTGAATGTCTCTGCTTTTGTTTGTGACTGTGCCTGGATGTCAATTTTTCGCGATGTGGCGTCGAGTATGCTACACCAACTAGCCCGAACCTCCATCTTAAAATATTCTTAGTGTTGCCAGTAGAAACTTTAACTCTAAAAAATCGACAAGAAAGCAAGTTTAAAAATTAACGTCGCCAAAAAGAAAGTATCGCGCGCATAACATTTTGTTTACGAGTACAGTCATATCTACTAGTGTGTTTAGCCACTTTTGAGGCAAATTCGTGAGCTTGAAAAAAATTACAGGTGTACTGCTACATTCCTCCTAACCTCGTAAGATATAATTCGTTGGATTGAACCCCACCACAATGTTTTGTCTCAAAACTGACGCAGGTATCTTCCTTTTGTTTTAATCTCAGTTCGACGTAGGAGCTGCCAAAACGTCCTGTACCTTTCACGTGCACAGTGGCCAGTCACTGAAAGAAGAAGCACTCTTGGACTGCTAGCCATCTTTTGGAGGCAAGTGAATAAATGATTTTATCTTGAAGCATATACCCGGTGTTTCCACCTCCGCTCCACAGACAAATGACACAAACACAAATGTTTCTGTGTCTACAGCCTTCTTCGCTGCTTGAACCGATTGATTTGATCTCGCAGGTTGCAATGTTAAGGCAAGATTCTGGGTATAGTTATCGTCTCTCTACAACAATTGGGTGCACCTTACGCTTGGATGTTCAGCTTGATCAACTCGGAACGCCCATCTATTGAAAGATGATCTAGCCAAAGAGAACCATGCAGCCGAATTGAAACTTCTTGCCAAACTGGGGTTGTAGCCGAATCGAAACATGCAGTTTGAATCTTCTAGCCAAATTGAGGATGCAGCCGAATGAGGATGTAGCAAACTGGAGCATGCAGCAAAATTGAAACTTCTAGTCCAATTGAGGACTACAGCTGAATTGAGGCTTCAGCCGGATTGGAATGACTGCTGATCTGGTTCTCCCTGTCGCTGGCGTCCGAGAGAGTCCCGCGCCTCGTTCGGAATCCCTTTTTGTTGTCCACGCCCCCTTTATCGTGCCACATCCCACCGGCCCACGGGAAGCGTGTTGCAACTTGCTCACGGAATGAAAGCATGGTGCGAATCCAGGGATCTGATTGGCGCATTTTAACGTCCCGCCCTTTCGCAAGCAGAAGACGCCGGTGACCTTTTCGCTCTCTTTGTCTGAAGTTCGAGATATTGCCGCCGCGCAGCTGGCCAAGTAGGCAGCGCGCACGTGGCCTAACGGTTATCGCGCTATGCCTTCCACGCAGAAAGCCGAGGTTCGATGTCCTGGCCGCGGGTACGCATTTTTGTTGACTCTGTAATGCTGATGTTCTGGTAAATTCGAGAACCGTGTTGCTATATTCGAGGTATAGAATGTTCTACGCGGCGAACGCTTCTACGCCGATTGTTCCAGAAGCCCACGCGTGTACATAAGGGGCTCCGCGTGGCAAGCCGGACGTCAGTCTCGCCCTAGCGTTCGATCCTGCTGTTTCGCCGACTATCGACGCCTGCGACGCTAGCGTTTCTCTATTTATTGTTTGTTTTGGGCACAAGTTCGCCCCATTAAACGTTTAGTTTGTTTCAGTTATTCGTCGCCTCATCAATTGTCATTCGTGACATTTTGGTGGAGGTGCTGGGTATCGCATTCTATGCCCGTGGAGCGTACCCCTCCGAAGACATCCCGGCCAAGTGAGGTGCTCAGCCCCGGAAGGCTACCCTTCGCAGAAGACGCCGACGCCCGAGCAAGCCGCCGTACCAAAGGTCAACTCCCGGAATTCGGACCCCTGCCGCAGAAGCCGAAGAAGAAGATCCCGACGATGACCACCCCGCCCGTCGTCGTCCTGCCCGTCGCTCCGCGGACGCCTACTCCCTTCCTCGGCGAGATCTACGAGGACGTCGAAGACTGGATCAACCAGTACGAACGCGTGGCTCGCCACAACGGGTGGAGTGACGAACAGCGCCTGCAGAACCTCTATTTCTCACTTGAAGGAACTGCAAGGCGCTGGTTCGAAAACCACGAAGCTTCCTTGACTTCATGGGAGCTTTGCAAGAACGAGCTGACGCGTACGTTCGCCAATCAACACCGAAGAGAGAGGGCCGAAGATCTGCTGCAATCCAGGACCCAGGGCCCCAATGAGAGCGTCACGAGTTTCGTGGAAGACGTCCTGCGCCTGAGCTCCCGCGCCGACCCTCAGGCCACCGAGGAAAAGAAGCTGCGTATTCTGATGCGCGGCGTGAAGGACGACATCTTCGGTGGACTCGTACGCAACCCACCGACGTCCGTTCAAGGATTCGTCACGGAAGCCACGAATATCGAGCGTGCTCTGCAAGCCAGAGCCAGCCACTACCAGAGACTACCCGGCGTCAGCGCGGTTTCGCAGTCCCCTTGCGACCTTGCCCATGACACCCCGGGCATTCGTGAGCTTATTCGCGACATCGTCCGGGAGGAGCTTAAGAAGCTTCTGCCGACTGCTGAGCGCCCGGCCTCAATCTCCATTGCCGAGGTTGTTCGGGACGAGGTTCAGCGAGCGTTCCTGCCGGATGCCCCTGTCACCGTGGCCGCAGCCGATGAGCCGACGCTGACCTACGCCGCAGTGGCCCGACGACCGCCGCCAGCTGCTCAACATTACCCGGTGGCGCCACGACGAGACTCGCCAACGCAGGCGTACCGCCGACGCCAACGACGAAGGACATCAGTACGACCGCCGAGACCAACCGGCGCCAAGGAAAACCGACGTATGGAGAACAGCGGATCGACGACCCATCTGCTATCACTGCGGTGAAGCCGACCACATTTACCGTCGATGCCCCTACCGACAACTGGGGCTGCGTGGGTTCCACCCGAACGACCTACGCCCCAGGTACGGCGAACGCCCTCGCGACATCGAGGAGTACCTCCGACGCTCGCCCTCCCCAGTGCCGTCTCTCCGCCGTGAAGCCCGCTCCCCATCGCCACGACGTTCAGCGTCCCCAGCGCCACGACCCCGCCGAGAGAGCCTGTCTCCCCTGCGTCGCCGGGAAAACTAAGTGCGGCAACGCCTGGAGGTGACGTTGCCGAAAACGACCGAAGCAAAGAGCCTCCAAGAACGCCGGAGCGCTCCCACTCTCCCGACGCCCCGCATCACACCGACGCTCCTGCAACGGTGTCCAACAACCTAAACGTTGTTATCGACGGCCTCGACGCATCGGCACTCGTGGACACCGGAGCAGACTACTCAGTCTTGAGTGGGAGGCTCTCTCGCCGTCTGCGAAAAGTGACAACGCCGTGGGATGGACCTCAGATACGAACCGCTGGAGGACACCTCATCACACCAGTCGGGAGGTGCACTGCTCGCGTCGAGATCCACGGTGAGACGTGCCCTGTGAAGTTCGTCGTTCTACAAGACTGTGCCAGAGACGTTATTCTCGGCATGGACTTTCTGTGTGAATACGGTGCCGTCATCGACCTTGGTGAAAACAAATTGACGCTGCGGACACCTGTTCCACCTTCAGAGAAACCCCAAACAGCGTCAGCCGCCGTCCGAGTCGCAGCCGACCACGTGAACCTGCCGCCGCGATCAAGTGTTGTCGTACCCGTCATGACCGATGCAGCTACCAGCGGCGAAGTTGTTGTGAAGGCAACCTTCAATTGCTCCTGGAAGAGATATGCGTCGCAAGAGGAGTGACTAAACTTCAGGATGGGTGCACCGTGGTCCTCGTGAGAAACTTCCGACAAGAAACGCAACACCTCACGAAAGGTGCCGCTGTGGGCCACGTCGAGAAACTCCGGAACTCCGCCGAAATCGCCGCGATTGCTGAAGAATCATCGTCACCTCAGCAAGACATTACGCCGCCAACGCAGCTTGACATTGACCACAAGCTTCAGGGCCTGAAACGACGGCAGTTGAATGACCTCCTCGCCGAATACAACGACTGCTTCGCGATGTCGTCGAAGGTGCGCCAAACCGCCGTTGCGAAGCATCGCATCGTCACCGAGGACGAAGCGCTCCCTGTGCACCGATCGCCGTACAGAGTCTCCATAAAAGAACGGGAGGTCATCCAACAGCAAGTTGAAGAATTGCTAAACGACGACATAATCCAGCCTTCAAGCAGTACGTGGACCTCTCCAGTCGTCCTGGTTAGGAAGAAAGACGGAACGCTTAGGTTCTGCGTGGACTACCGGCAGCTGAATGCGGTAACGAAGAAAGACGCCTATCCACTCCCCCGAATCGATGACACGCTAGACCGGCTGCGCCACTCTCAATACTTTTCATCGATGGACCTGAAGAGCGGCTACTGGCAAATTGAAGTCGACGAACGGGACCGAGAGAAGACAGCTTTCGTCACGCCGGATGGCCTGCACGAGTTCAATATGATGCCTTTCGGCCTATGCACGGCGCCGGCAACTTTCCAGCGCGTCATGGACACAGTACTAGCACGTCTGAAGTGGCAGAGCTGTCTCGTCTACCTTGCCGACGTCGTAGTGTTTTCCAGTGACTTCGACGAGCACTTGCGACCACTACGAGCTGTTCTCCAAGCCATCCAGACCGCCGGACTCACACTCAAACCGTCCAAGTGCCGGTTCACATATGACGAACTGAAGTTCCTAGGCCACGTAGTTAGTAACAAAGGCGTTCGCCCAGACGCCGAGAAGACTCGCGCCGTCGCGGCATTTCCCAGCGCCGACAGAAAAGAAGGCCGTGTGAAAATTCCTTGGACTTTGTGCCTACGATCGACGCTGCGTTCGGGATTTCGCTCAAATTTCAGCACCGCTCACAAACCTCACTTATGACGCTGAGAAGGTCGAATGGGCCGAGGAGCAGCTGCCGTGATTCGACGAGCTGAAACAACGACTCCAGACTCCTCCTGTGCTTGGACATTTCGATCAGGATGCGGAAACCGAGATTCACACGGACGAAAGTAACGCAGGACTGGGCTCAGTACTGGTCCAAGTGCAAGAAGGCATCGAACGAGTCATCGCCTACGCAAGTCGCACGCTGTCCAAGGCGGAGAAAAGTTACTCCACGACTGAGAAAGAATGCCTTGCGGTTGTCTGGGCAATAGAAGTTTCGTCCGTACTTGTACCGGAGCCCGTTCCGTGTGGTGACGGAACACCGTTCGCTTTGCTGGCTTGCGAACCTCAAGGACCCGCCAGGACGCCTCGCTAGATGGAGTGTCCGACTACAAGGTTTCCACATGACTGTGTCTATAAGTCAGGCTGCAAGCACAGCGACGCCGACTGCCTGTCCAGAGTTCCGTCGAAACCTTTTCCGGCTGCAGCGACGACAATGACGACGAGTGCTCCCTAGAGCAGTGAACACCGACGACATGGCACGACGTCAACGGGACGATCCTGAGCTGCGTGGATTAATCGAGCACCTGGAAGTGGGCGGGAGTACCGTGCCACGTGTCTCGTCACGAGTACTGCCGACCTTCGCCATTCGACAGGAGTACTCTGCAAAAAGTAATTTCGGGGACAACAACTCACCGTGGTTGCTGGTAATCCCGACCGACCTTCGAGAGGAGATGTTTCAAGCATGTCACGACGATTCGACGTCCAGACACCGCGGTTACAAGCGAACACTGGCCCGTATTCGTGAAAAGTATTACTAGCCCAAGCTCTTCAAAGCCGTCCACCTCTACACCTGATCGTGCCACAAGTGCCAGCGACGTAAGAAACCGCCGACGAAGCCGGCAGGTCTCCTGTAGCCGATTGCTCCCCCGACCGCACCGTTCCAGCAGATCGGAATGGATCTACTTGGCGTCAACGTCGAGGAACCGCTGGATAATCTTCGCCACAGATTATTTCGCGCGGTACGCCGAATCGAAAGCCCTTCATTCAGGGACTGCTGTGGAAGTCGCCAAGTTTTTCATCGAGTTCATCGTCCTGCGGCACGGCGCTCCCGAAATTCTGATCACAGATCGCGGATCATCGTTCATGGCACAGCTGACCCAGAAATCCTCCGGCTCAGTAACACCAGCCATCGTTATACCACTGCGTACCACCCGCAGACCAACGGACTGACGGTGCGACACAACAAGGCAATCGCCGACATGATCTCTATGTACGTCGACGTAGAGCAAAAGACGTGGGACCAGGTGTTGCCCTACGTCACGTTCGCCTACATACGGTGGTTCAAGAGAACGCTGGATTCACACCTTTCCAGCTTGGTACATGGTCGGAAGGTAACGACCATGCTGGACGCCATGCTGCCCCATGAGCCATCTGACATTGAGAGCAACGACGCCCAGGTGGTTGCTCAACGGGCCGAAGAAGTCCGCCAGCTCGCCCGACTCCTGATTCAAGACCAGCAACGCGTCGACGCGGGCCGCTACAATCTTCGTCGCAGGGACGTCCACTTCCAGCCCGGAGACAGAGTGTGGGTGTGGACGCCCATCCGTCTCCGTGGCCTCAGTGAGAAACTGCTGAAACGGTACTTTGGACCATACAAGGTACTTCGTCGCCTCGGGGAGCTGAACTACGAGGTGATGCCCGACGGAACAAGAACACGATCACGCCGCCCACCACGACCTGAAGTCGTCCATGTCGTGCGCCTGAAGCCGTACTACGCTCGATAGGACTATGTACCTAATGTGTTCTAAATGACTCTTTAGTTTGCCGTTCTTTTTATTTGCTTTGTTTTGTTTTGTGGTGCATCGGTGCGATGCACTTTTTAACGGGGGAGTAATGCCGCGCTCGAAGCTCGCCAAGTAGGCAGCACGGCCGTGAACTAGCGGTTATCGCACTATCCATCTACGCAGGAAGCCAGGGTTCGATTCCTGCCCTCGGGTACTTAATTTTGTTGACTCTATTGTTATGTTCTTGTAAATTTGAGAACCGTGTTGCTAATTCGAGTTAGAATGTTCTACACGCCCGAAAGCTTCTACACTGATTGTTCCAGAAGCCTACGCGTGCACAAAAGGGCTCTGAGTGACAAGCCGGAGTCTGTCTCGCCCCAGCGTTTGACTCTGCTCTTACGCCGACTTCGACGCCCGCGACGTTCTGTTGTTATCTTCTATTTCCTTTTTTTTTTTTTTGGGGGGGGCACAGAGTTCGCTTCAATTAAACGTTTCAGTTTCCTCAGTTATTCCTTGTTTGTCACCTCGTCAGTCGTGACAATATGAGACTGCTCTCAGCGAAGACTCCAACGAGGTCACGATTTTCCGAGGTTCGGTGGGGAACTATGTTAAACCTACGCGCCCCCCCCCCCCACCTTACCTTCCCCCACCCTCCTTCACGCTTCATCGCGGTGACAGTTTGAGGCCGCACAATCCAGGCGGCATTTGGGTACGCGTGAAACACCAAAGCGTTTACCCATGTCTCGAGCCGCGCACCTCCTCTCTCCTACCACGTAAACCTAGGAGAACGTGCGTTAGAAAAAGAAGCCGGCGCCGCCATGGCATGTCTCTAGCTGCAGCCTGGGCGCATCGGTGACGTGCCTCAAAGAGGGCCAGCCGCGGGAACCGAATTCGCCGCATGGTTTTTCTCCGTGAGGGAGCAACTATACACACTCGGACTGACTTCCCCGGCTTACGAAACCTCTTCTCCGACCGGGCAACGTTGGCCGCATCCGGCATGAATGTCCGCGCCGTGGAGCGACTCGGGCACTTCGCCGCCCCGGACACCCGGAGGCGAAGCACTGGGCGGAGGTCGACCGAGTGTTCCCCGCACCACCTTTCAAGGCTGCGGTCTCCAGGGGGCCCCAGGAGGCGTGGAGAGCAGTTCCTCCGGTCAAGAACTAGTCCAGCTCAGCCTGACGACCACGTCCTCGTTGGGCTGAGGAGGTGGCGGAGCAGCGACGCCAGGATGCGGAGCAGGTGTCCACCGGTTGCCACAGGTTCCCAGGCCAGCGTCGGCGGCGACGAGTGCAGTGTTGAGAGCGGTGGCCTCGACACCGGCGGCGTGCTCCAGGTAGCTGAGACGAAGGGGGGAGGCATAGCGGCCGGCTTGCCAGAAGGTTGGTCTTGTCTTTCTACAAAATCTGTAGCGCTGCCTCCACGTTAGAAGGAATGTCGGGGTCTTGAGCAGGTCCAGGTGGCTGCGAGCCTCATACCCTCGCGGTGAACCTGTCGCAACCAACAGATCTAGGAGGAGTCCGGCAGATCTGGCGGGTGCACAGAACGAGGACAACGTGTACCAACAGTAGGGCGTTGGTACTAGGGAGTCGGGCTGGACGGGGTCCGGTCTCGGCTGGTGCTTCCACCGCAGCCGACGCACGAGTGGACCGCACTCGGTTCCCGCAGACGCTGTCATGTAGTCGCAGTGTAACGGACGGGTCCGGTGCGCGCTGGTCTCCCTGGCGTGAACGGGCCTGCCCCGTTCCGCGGAAAACACCGCAGTTGGTGCAGGGTTCATAGCACCTGTCGGGCTCGCAAAGCTCATCTGGCGTTGGCCGGCTCGATGGCCGCTCCAGCTCTGACCCCGTCGCCTCCAGGGTGTGGCCTCCCTGCAAGTTGATTTTCCCATGTCTTGTGTGGCCGCCTTGGACGTCCTGGACACCGGCCACGGCCGGCTCCACCCCGCCCTCCTTGAGAGGAATTCTTCCAGAAAGCAATTCTGTTGCAATACAAACATCGCGTTACGGATACATAGAAACTAATTTTTATACCACTGGCTTTAGTGGGAAAAAGTGAAAGCCGTTTACAACTCCCTGTAACGCCGAATTAGAGCGCAGCTCTTGAGGAGGAGGGGGAGGCACGGGGGGGGGGTCACGTGACCCTCGGAGAGGGGGGTCACGTGACCTCGAGGAGGGGGGGGGGATTTTCCCGCTAAATTTAGCGGGGAAAATTTTTCCGCCAATTAGCCGGAAAAATTTCCCGCTAGATTTAGCGGGGAAAATTTTCCGTTAGATTAGCGGGGAAAATTTCCCGCTAGATTTAGCGGGGAAAATTTTCCGCCAGATTTAGCGGGAAAATTTTCCGCTAGATTTAGCGGGGAAAATTTTCTCGCTAAGATTTAGCGGGAAAAATCTTTCCGCTAGATTTAGCGGGGAAAATTTTCCGCTAAATTTAGCGGGAAAATTTACCCATCATGCACCGCGCGGTTACGCCGACGGCGACGCCGACGGCGACGGCGACGCCGACGGCGACGGCGACGACGACGCCGCTCAAGCCGGAAACGGGCGCCTAAGAGCTGCGCTCTAAAAGAAATCGTGGCCAAAGTACGCTCACCGACGATGTCATGCTCGGTTCAACCACGCCCAAGTCTGCTCTCGGACTTCGCGCACGAGTAGGACGAAGCAAGATTTCCCCTGCACTCCTCCGCCAGCTTTCGTTTCTAGACCGCAGCTCTTGGGGCCCGTTTCCGGCTTGAGCGGCGTCGCCGTCGCCGTCGGCGTAACCGCAAGGTCATCCCAAGGTCACGTGACCCTGAAGGTCATCCCAAGTTCATGCTGACCCCCTCAAGGTCACGGACTCCGGGTCACGTGACCCCCAAGGTCGCTTGACCCCCAGGTCCCGTGACCCCTAAGCTATGTGGCCCCCCAGGTCACATGACCTGGGGTCGCGTGACCCCCGGAGTCACGTGACCCCCCGCCTGAGTCATGTGACCCCCAGCCACGTGACTCCCTCCCAGGGTCACTTGACCCCCCAGGTCACGTGGCCTCCCAGGTCACGTGACCCCCCTCCCCCCTCGGCGCCCTTCCCCCTCCTCAAGAGCTGCGCTCTGATTCGGCGTTACAGGGAGTTGTAAATGGCTTTCATTTTTTATTGTTTGAGTCCAAAGTAATTACCCATTTATGTCGGCAACGTGAACAGGGTACGGCTACTCGTCTTTATATTCAACTGAGCGAGTCTGCAAGAAGAGACGCGGCACTCGTGTTCGAACACTCGTCGGGTTTTTCCCACATCCGGGGCGGGCGATTCTACAAAAACACTAGCTTGCTCAGCGGATGAGTTCTCTTCAGGAACAAATCTCCGACGCTGTACTCTAGGTGATAATGGCTCCTATCGTACTGCGCCGCCTGCTCGATCCTCACGGCAGCGAACTTCTCTCTAGCGTATTGAAACGCGCCTGCCAGGCGCTTCTTCAGCTCCGCCGCATACCGAAAGAAGGGGAAATCGGGTACTCCGTCGCTGCTGCGCAACCCGTTTTCAATGAAGATGGCAGCTCTTTACTCGGGTTTAGGAGTGCTGGCGTATACCCAGTTGATCTGTTTACGGTTGTCTGAATGGCGAAACTCATCTCGGCGATGTGGTCGTCCCAGTTCCGTTGTCTCTCCGTTAGCGCGATCAGACGTGCTCTGCAATTTCCGATTCACCATTTCGGTGATGTTAGCCCGAGGATAGTACAGCGGCGTCCTCTTGTTTTTTATTTCAAAGAAGTAAGTTCAAAGTTCAGAGTTTCAAGAAGTTCAAAGAAGGAGTTAGTGAATACTTTACTAACATTACTCGCATTGTCACGAACGAAACAAGTAGGCATACCGAATGACACGAAACTATCCAACTGACACGAAACTGATCAACGAACACGATATCCAACAACAACAGATCCGCTCCGATATCAACTTCCTCAGCGGGTACACCTTTAGCCGCTCCGAGAAATAGTCACCGGTCACCCAGAAATATTGGTTTCCCTAAGGACGTAGTGGGCCGCCGAGTCGCAAGCGACTATCACACAAAGGCTACAACAGTACCGAAGGCTTCCAACTGAAGGAACGCGGATATTGAATGCGGTTACAAATCCTCAACAAAAGTTGAATGGATGGCTGGCAAATAGATCACCCGTAATTGTTTTAGATTATTAGTCTTTCCTGCACGTGGGCGAGAGAAACTGTAAAAAAACAACCAATGGTCAACATCCATACTCTGTGAACAGTGCAAACATCACTGCTGAAATGCGCCAGTTACAAGCCTCGGTAATTATGTAGATAGGTTAAAATCTAGAGCGAGTAATACAATTTGTTTTCAGACACTGAGCACAACGTCGAATTAAACGGTTGTAAAAG
Organism: Ixodes ricinus; assembly: GCA_037355805.1. Lineage (NCBI taxonomy): Eukaryota > Metazoa > Arthropoda > Arachnida > Ixodida > Ixodidae > Ixodes > Ixodes ricinus. Next base: position 15,835 of record JAZHYW010002942.1, read on the forward strand.
TGTAAATGATGTACATAAGGGGATACTGAACCCACATTTCGAGCTCACCAAACAAGGCTGGACGAATAGGCGGGACGCTGCCAAACCCACAAACATCACCCCTACAGCGATATTTCTAACGGATCGCCGTAGTGTTGGAAAAGAAGTGCGCGACTGAACACGGCCGACGAGGCCGACGATACAAGTCATGTTACGATTCTCATTCTCTCTCCTCCTCGCTACGTCCCGTCGAGATGGTGAACCGAAGCGAGGAGGAGAGAAGCGAGGTCGCTTTCGTCATTCTCAAATGTTCCGGGACGTCAATGACGTCATAGCCCTCGCTTGATCACTCCCTCCGTTTCTAAAAAATACGTCCCTCCGTTTGAGATACCGATATATGAGTGATTGTTTGAAGTTCGTAGCTTCCCGTTCAACGCTTGTGCGGCCTTATTTTGCGAAACTCAAATTTTTGGTTCAGTATTCTTTTATGCCAGAACTATATATAGACTTTCTCAGACGCTTGGATTTAAGTGAAGACAGCAAAGCTTGACTTGTCAAATGCTTTATTAGAAGGGAAAGGATGTCAAACCGTGCCCTTTGATCTGCACTGAACGAACACATTGAGAGCGAATTGTCTATAGAAAAGAAAAAAATGACTGTCAACAGGTTCGTCTATGTTTTTTTTTATGCAAACACTATGGGAAAACAGGCAAAAAAGGCCCATTCAAGTTCCCGGTTTGATATCGATTCAGTGTGCCAAAGATCATTCACTCAAAATAAAAACAACATCGCCGCCATAACGTCATTCGTGCTACCCGAGCTTTGTGACATTTCGAATGCATTCAGTTAATATAAACAATCTTATATGCCTGCCCAAACAACGAAAGCTTCTCCGATGTACGAGCAAACGAGTCCGGCAAACTGCAGATGTGATCAAAAGACCGTTAGAAAGTTTTGTCGTGGCGGAACTCTCAAACGCACCCTTTTAATTAAACGTGCGCACGGGCAAAGGCTGTGTTCCTCAGACAAATTCGAGGCGGCGAACCTTTCAACATTCAGGTTGGGCACTGTGAACAATTCCAACTCGACTAATTGAGTCGCGTGTCCAAGAAAAAACCGGAAACCACTAATTAAAACCCTGTCTTCGCGCAAAATGCGGTGTCTTCGTTCTGGCGTACTTTTCCTTATTTTGGAATCTTTCTCGGCGTGCGTATGTGGTGCTCTTTTGGGCAAGATTTCCTCACCCGGGAATAACCTCTTCGGGCTCCCGACTCGTCGTCTTTCTTACCTTTTTTCTTTGCTACAAAGAAGCTACACTTCGAGCACACGGACAACACTCGCAGCAGAGGAAAAAAAGAAACTCGGAGAAACACAAGCCCAGATGAAGAACTGAAACAGTAGTAACAAAAAATGCAGATGAGAACAAATTAAAAACATCCAGAAGGCACAAATTCAAACTTTTGATGTTGGGTCTATTTCCGGTAAAGCTGGGTCTGAAGCGTGTAGGCATTGCAAACCGGCTTTCTCCGAGATAAATTGTGTTTAGACAAAGAAGACTCTCCGCTACCGGCAAGAAGGAGGAAGCGAGGAGCTCAACCTGGCTCCAGGAGGGACAGATGACTGAGGAGACAGGAGGGCGGGGAAAAGGGGCTCTGTGTGCCAGCGGTCGACCTCAGGGTTCGACGCCGACCTGGAAACTGGGAGTGTCGCCGCCGCTGGCGTCTAGTCATCTTCTTGCCTGTTATCTTAGGCGGGAGCACGGTGTAAATAATGCAGATAGGTGTGGACACCGCGCGGGCCGTAGCTGCCATTTAGAGTTGTTTCCTCACCTTGATTGCAGGCGGCGCCACCAGATGATTCTTAGTTAAGCGGATAGTGGACGCCTGCCGCGGGAGAAGTTTTACATGCTTCCCTATCATGCTTGTTTTAAATATCATACTCATACTGTCCCACGTCATGCAGCACTTGGTACTTGCACTACGCGTGTTGCTAAGAGACTGCCTCATCAGAGACTCTACCTTGTGTCTAAACTGCGGCATTAACAGTTTTATGAACGTGTTGCAAACAACGATATCTCTGTTGCAATGTTCAAGCCAGTGTCGGCCAAGATCAGAACAGGCGGTACAGACCAACTCCGAAGGAAAAGAGCGCGCACCGAATCGCAATAAGCACTATACACTTTTTTCCCTGAATTACACCGTGTGGACGGCGGAAATGCTGTCGGTTGAGGCTACTGGGGCGCGCGCCCATAGTGCTTAATCCGGTCGATCGCGTCACAGCGTTCTCCGTGCTTTGTGTTCTTCCATATATGCATCTGACACCGTGGACTGCAATCAGCGAGTTTGTGGACCCCCGGACTGTAGCGTCGACTGGCGCGCCGGTGGACGCGCCGGCTTTTAGGGATCATTCTCACAAGAGGCTACGAACGGATGCTGTCCGGCTGCAGGAGAACTCTTTCCCATCCCCAGGAACTCGGGACATCGACAACTTGCGCCATGTTTCGGCACATTTGTGCAAACAGCTAAGTAATAATAAAATAAAATCTACAGGATAAAAATCGACTTAGGGAAAGTTCTCCCAAGTAAATCAATATTAACTGTTGGTCTAGTTGGCTATACATTGTTAAAAATCAAAAGGGCAAGCACCAAGAAAAGAAGAGGGGACAGGACAGAGCGCTTACTCTGAGTGTTTTATGGATTCCCCAAGGAAGACGTAAAATAAGAAACTGGACATGTGAAGGCAGAAAGAGGAAGAAATTTAATGTTATATGTCATAGATGCATTAAAGAAATTAAAATTAAATGAGGCTTTAACCCGAGAGAGAGAGAAAGAGAGCGCAATAAAATATTTTGAAATAAACAAAAGCAACCAGGTCAAAGATTCCATTGTCAAAGTTAAAATAGATTAAAGCAACCCGGGTTAAGAAAAATGGCTGGGGTACCCGCTCCCTTTCTCAGACAACGGTGTTGATTGTGTGCTCATGCAAGCTTTTCCTTGAGACAAGATGTTTTTTGCCTTATAGAGTTCTCTGGATCTCTTTTTAGAGGATTTTGGTCTGCTGGAATATAGGTGTGCATTGTTAGTCCCGGAGGTGTATGACGAGATGCCCCTATGGTGATGATTCCAGAAAAAGGTGATGCTCTTGAAGTCTCATATGCACACAGCGGCCAGATTGTCCTACGTACACTTTTCCCACATGCAAACGGAATGTCATACGCTTTTGATTTTTACAATGGAGCTGTTAAGAGCTAGTTTCCCCAGGATCATATTCCCCCGCAATGAAATTAAGACACCGAACTCTGGACACCTATCGTCATCTATAAGCGACGGCGGCAAGCCGCGTATCTGGTTGCCGCCGTCGCTCAAAGATAACGGAAGCCTTTCCACTCTGGCTTGCCGACTTGCGGCCGGCCATTACTTTCCATTGTACAGCTCCGCTGGTCTTCCTTCTTCACCAGAGTGGAAAGGCTGAAAGATTTTAACAATGTTCTCGCAAATATATTAATTTTTAAGATCAGTTAGATGCATAAACCCTAAAAAGTTCCATTGACATAGTAGTGTTTCTGTAGGTTCCTGGAGCAACAATTCGACTTCCTCCATTGGCTGTTATAGAAATCTTAGTTCTTTTTTTAGTTCAATCTCATTTATTAAACAAGCATTAAATATTTCACAAAGTTACTGGAGGGATATATAGTACGGACTTTACGCTATCAAATTTCATATGCATCTAAACTATAACTGACATCTAGGTTTCCTAAGATATATTCAATTAAATAATCATTCCTTACCCCGCAAATGTATCTTCAGTGTTACATGACAAATACTACAGGAAATAACACTACGATTGCTAAATTACATTTATATAAACGATGTTTTCCTGAGCTTAATATTTGATTTATTAATACTGCTACCCCTACCTGGTATTTTAGCAGGTGGGTACAGTGCTGCATGTAAAACAGGCTGGCAAAACACGAACACAGAAACAATGCAGGCAAGTTTCAGAACAATAAAAAGTAATAATATTAACACCATAATTGAACTAATTTTGTTGGAAGGCAAATAATAACAAGGTGGCTGTTTGATAATAGTTTTACTAAGGCTCTTCCAGTCGGTAACTCCTCGCGGAAAAAAGGTCTACGTAAAGCACTTACAATATCTTCCCAAAGAGTTGTACTACATAATATCCTGGGAACTTTGCTAGACTCGCCCTGGTTGTTGATATAAGAGACGCTGAACGCTGGTACTTTAAAAGAATCACGTTCCGAAAAAGCCAACCTACGAGATTTGCCCTTGCTTTTTTTTTTTTTTTTTTGGGGGGGGGGGGGGAAGGGGGTTCGTTTCCGCCAGGAACCTGCAGCGTTCATACTTTATGGTTTAAAGTTGCCGAGATAAGAAGCTCTGACTGTTGCTACCTCGAAAGAATGACGTTCCAAAAGAGCTAACCTACGAGTTTTATGAGGAAGTGCGTCTCCGCCAGGACTCTGGAGGATGCGATGTATCGGGCTACAACAATTGAAGTGTGTACCCGAATAGATGCACTACCTGTTTGCCCGGAAACTTCGCAGAACCCGCCCTGGTCGCTTACGTAAGAGGCGCTGAAGTCAGCCGCTTCGACATAATCCCTCTTCGAAGGCGCGAACCGGCGAGGGAGAACTTCTGTTTCCGCCAGAAAAGCGTACTTGACGTCGCGGCCACGTGATTTCACATGTTGGTGCAAGTGTTTGGTCGAGTCGAGGAGGAAAGCAGACGTGAGTTCTCATTTTTTCTTTGTTCAAATCTGGAGGCAATAAAACAAAACCGGATTCCTACTCCGGGTTCTATGGACACTAAACATGAATTGGCGTTTTCATTTGGAAAAATGTGGAAAATTCATTCCGTGGTTCCTTTAACTTAACAGGAGATAACGGAGCTGGGTAGACGAGGTTTCAATTGCTAAATGGCGAATGCTACGACCCCCTAGAGTCAACCAGAGAGACGGAGGCGATGCACGTGGCAGTCCTTACGAAAGTTACAGGGGCGAGAACTTCGCAAGCAGTTCGAGAAGCGAAGGAGGTATTTCCCTCTTAGCGGGATTCTTTTCTGCGTCCCAGACGTGGCTCTTGAACCCTTCGGAGGTTGACTGTCGCTCTAAAGTCGTACCAAATGGCCGCTCCTTTTCAACCCGATCGTGGTTTCAAGAGCACTGGGCGCAACTAGGGAGATGGTGTATTATCACGTGTCTCCCACTGACGCGCTGTTGCCTCACTCGGATAGTAATCTTCGCCGTTTGCCAAGTTACGGTGAGTGGGAGTATAGGCATGGTTTTCTTAAGTTGTCAAACAAAGCACGGTGCTCTTTATAAAAACGTTGTTGCACTAGTCGGCGAAAAAATAATAAAGTTATAAAGCAAAAACGGTGTGTAGTTTTTAATTGGCGCTTTGTAATACTTCCAGCGGCTTCATTTAAAGCGTAGTGTGTTGCATAACAGGAACACAAATGCCGACAGCGGCGCCCCAGCGAAAACCTTTCACATCTATGAACAGCGTAGAAATCATTACCTCACTCTAAAAGCATAGGTGAGTTTGCAAACGTGGAAAGAGTATAATTTTATTGAGTAAACGCGAAATAAATCGCATCGTGCGTAACCCATTGGCGCTGTAACAATGATATATTCGGCACGCAGCGCTCTTTATCTTCTTGAAGGTGCTTATCTCTCCCTCTCTCTCTTTCTCTCTCTCTCTCTCTTTATTTTCTTGGTCTCAAGCTCGAGATCTTTTGGAGGCTTTGAGCTTCATGCGGGGATGGCTTCCCCATCCGAACACAATACACGTCTCGCAAAGCGACGTGACTCAGGGGTCCTACAAACGCCCCCACATTCCTGAAGTTTCACTTTAGGTTACCTGTACTAAACTAGGCTCTGAATGCCTTCGTTTATGTTATGTTTTTTTTTTATTTTTTTGATTGGCGGTTGGAATATATTTTAGAACGTTTTCGTTTTCAGGCAAGCTTGTGGAGGTTTACCATAGTGAAAATATTATCTTCCGCTGTAGAAACGGTAGATCGTGAGTTTTATTATAGTTTTGCGTTCCTCTACTGTCTCGCATAGCGCTAGTAGTGTCAGGCACTGAACTGTATAAAAAAATGGCGACCCTGAAAATAAATTTAGATTAAAAAAGAAAGTTCACAATGGGCATTGCGAGGGCTCTGTAGAATAAATAACTGCACCCACAAAACTAGTTTTTTTCTCAGAGGCCGGTTTCTTCCGTTCACTCACGCGGGTTTCTAGTTTGTGGGTTGGCAACACCATAAGACAGGTGAGATCGTATTTTCCACTAATCTCAATGACAATTGCTGGATCGCGCTTCCCCGCTTGTTCGCTGCAGCGCGAGTGAAGCCACCGGACGGCTGTAACGGGAGCGTGCTCCACCAGTGAACCAAGCTCGTGCCGGGCAAGCTCGTGCCCGGGCAGATCGCAGAGGCGCCATAATAAAAGGCTAGCCCTAGTTGACCACCGCTGTGCGAACCTTCTTCTCGCGTCGATACATGGTGTCAGAAGGGCCACGCATCCTTCGCTGACTTCGCGACCAAGCCATGGACGGACTTCGACCTCCGGAGGGACTCCTGCTGACGGGCAACCTCGCCCAGAACTGGCGTAAGTTCCAACAGCGATTGGAATTGTACCTCGAAGCCACAGAGCCAGTAGAACCGCGCTCCGAGAAGCAGAAGGCCGCAATTCTTCTACACGTCGCGGGTCCAGAGGCGTTGGAAGTTTTTAATACTTTCCAATGTTCCACCGAAGAACGCGAAAGGTACGCTACGTTACTGCAAAAATTTGAAAGCTACTTCACGCCGCGCTGCAACGAGACTTACGAAAGATATATATTTCGCTCGTGCAAGCAGAACGAAGACGAAGCGTTCGAATGTTTCTTCAGAGACCTACAGCTCAAAGTACAGTCGTGCAACTTTGGAACTTTGGCCTTGGTTGGCCACCCCTTTCTGTCCCTTATGCGGACAACGTCCCCTGACTGGAGTAGTGGTAGGTGCCTCGTTGATCGGAGCTGCTGACTCTTTTTCACGTGGTCTGCGGGCTCCACGGTGAAGTCAGGGACCAGCGACCTAATTCATCGACGCGAGAAGAAGGTTCGCACAGCAGGTGGTCAACTAGGGCTAGCCTTTTATTATGGCGCCTCTGCGATCTGCCCGGGCACGAGCTTGCCCGGCACGAGCTTGGTTCACTGGTGGAGCACGCTCCCGTTACACCTTCCCTTTTCATTCTTTTTTTTTTAACACACACGAGCGAAGTTGAAGTAACAAACACCACGTCTTAACACATTAGAAGATTGAAGAAATTAACAAACAGCACACACTAGGAGAGTTGATTGAAATTGGCATCGTAGCGAAGCCGCTGAGGAAGACGCCGCATCCGTGTCGAGGCTCGCGTTGGTGCCGGGACTCCAATGACCCGTGGGGCAACTGGGGTTGCACTAATTGCTGTGGGTGGGCTTTGTGAGCAAGATGTGCCCGGAAGGTTCCTAGATGGCTGGGCCGAGGTCACCATGGGTGCGTCGTTGTCGTCGGGCTGAGGGTCAGGAACGAAGACTTCGGGCGTTGCGATGAGGTGTTGCCGGTTGCGACGCAGCTCTCTCCCGTCCTCTGTTACGACCTTGTAGGACCTTGGTGCCACCTTTTTTGAACTTTGGCCTTGGTTGGCCACCCCTTTCTGTCCCTTATGCGGACAACGTCCCCTGACTGGAGTGGTGGTAGGTGCCTCGTTGATCGGAGCTGCTGACGCTTTTTCACGTGGTCTGCGGGCTCCACGGTGAAGTCAGGGACCAGCGACCTAATGCGTCGTCCCATTAGCAGCTCACTGGGCGATCTTCCATCCTCCAAGGGTGATGATCTATAGTTGAGGAGACCTAGGTAGAAATCTCCGTTTGAGTGACCGGATTTTCTTAAAATTCTCTTGATTATCTGAACGCCCTTCTCCGCGAGACCGTTTGATTGTGGAAAATACGGACTGGATGTGACATGCCGAAAATCGTACCGTCTAGCGAAATCCCGGAACTCTTTTGAGGAGAACTGGGGGCCATTGTCGCTGCATAACTCTAGCGGAATCCCATGTCTCGCGAAAATTCCCGCGAGCTTGTGGACTACCGCTGCTGTGGTGGTGTTGTCTAGAGGCTCCACTTCGGGATAATTGGAGTACGCGTCAAACGTAATGAGGTACGTTTTCCCAGCATACTCGCACAAATCGGCTCCAACTCGGGACCATGGTTGAGACGGTGTCTGCCTCATTAATAGGGGCTCTGCTGGCTGCTGATACGCGAACTGCTTGCATGTGGCACACTTTCTAATCATGTCCTCAATCTCAGATGTCATGCCCGGCCAAAACATCAAAAGCCGCGCTTTGGCTTTACACTTGTTGCTGCCCAAGTGACCTTCATGAAGCCTCTTTAGCATCTCTAGGCGGAGACTCTTCGGTATCACTACCTTAGCACCTTTGAAGAGCATGCCGTCAATCACTGACAACTCAGAAGAATATGCCTTAAAGTCTCCTACCACCGGCCAGTTGTTTTGAACAGATTTGATTACAGTGCCCAACACAGCATCGTTCGCGGTTTCCTGTCTGAGCCTCGTGGACGTTGCCTCACTCACCAAGCTGGAGAGGATGGAGATTGCGTGAACCTCCACGTCATTGTGCGGTGCTCCCTTTGGGCTGCCTGGCAACGGTGCCCGTGAGAGCGCATCCGCCAGGACGAGCTGTTTGCCAGGGACGAACTGGAAGCAATAGTCATACTTCATTAGTCGGATAAAAAAACGTTGAAGACGGGGCGGCATGTCGCCAAGAGATTTCTTAGAGATGGCGATTAGTGGCTGATGGTCTGTTTCTAGAGTTATTGTCCTGCCGTAGATGAAGTCATGGAACTTCTCACACCCGTAAACAGTTCCAAGCGTTTCCTTTTCTATTTGGGAGTACCTTGACTCACATTCGGTGAGCACTCTAGAGCCGTAAGCTACTGGACGCCAGTTTGCACCATGTAGTTGAAACAGCGCTGCGCCAAGGCCATACCTTGATGCGTCTGTAGACACCTTGGTGTCCCGTGTGGGATCGTAGATCGCCAGCAGTGGCGCCTTTGTTAGCACCACTTTGAGGTCGTGCCATTCTTGTGCGTGGTGTGGCTCCCAGACGAAAGGCGTGTCGTCCCTCATAAGACTTCGGAGCAGCTTCGTCTTCTCCGTGCAGCAAGGTATGTACTTGCTGAAATATGTGACAATTCAAGGATTCGCTGAACCTCTTTTTTAGTTGTCGGAGCTGGCATCTGCACAACACTCTGTACTAAACAGGGGTCAGGCCTAATCCCTGTCTTGCTTATTCGATCTCCCAAATAAGTGATTTCGCTCACTCCGAACTGGCACTTCCCAGCATTCAGGGTAATGCCACTCTTGCGCGCAGCTTCGAGAGCATTACGCAGCCGCTCGTCATGTTCCGCTTTGTTGGTTCCCCAAATTAACACGTCATCTATGTACACACGTACGCCTGGAAGACCGTCGAATATCTGAGTCATCGCTTTCTGAAAAACTTCCGGCGCTGATGCTATGCCGAACGGTAATCGCAAAAAGCGATAACGACCGAAAGGCGTACTGAATGTGCAGATTCGCGATGTTGCGTCTTCCAGCGGTATTTGATTGAAGCCAGCGTTGGCATCAAGCCTCGAAAAGACACTCGCGTTTGCCAACTCTGCCTCGATGTCTTCTCTTTTAGGCATTTGGAAATGTTCCTTTTTCAGGCTCTCATTGACGTTCCTAGGGTCCATGCACACTCGCAATTTTCCATCTTTTTTGCGTACAATAACAAGTGGGCTTACCCAGTCTGATGGCTCGTCCACCTTCGTGATGATTCCAGCACTTTCCATGCGCTCGAGCTCGTTCTTCAGCGGCTCTCTCAGAAGGTGGGGCACCCTGCGTGCTGCTTGGATGACTGGCTCGGATCCGGGCTTGAGTACCATCTTGTACTTTTTGTTGATGCACCCAAGTCCGTGGAAGAGTTCTGGGAAGGTCTCAATTATGTCCTTTGGCACACTGGCCGACACATCGTCAACGCGGTTCACGAGTCCGAAGTATTCACACGCCGGCAGTCCCAGGAGCGGTCGATGGTGATCTTGCACGATGAAAAACTGCACTCGTGCTTCCTTGCCACGTAACTTTACAGTGACGACGGCAGTACCATAGTGGCTGATCACGTTGCCGTTGTAGTCCCGTAATCCTGAGGTTATTCTGGTCACTGGAACAGCCTCGTCGATCTGGCGCAGCAACTTCCTCGGTAGCAGATTAGCTTGTGCTCCGGTATCTACCTTTAGGTCAATAGGCTTCCCAGCCACTTGCGCTTGTACCCACCATTCGCCCTTGTTGTCGCAGTTCTGCACTTCCAAGACCTCGAAGTCATGGTCCTCGGGCACGTCGTGCACGCTATCAACAGGAACTTTTGTCTTGCAGCGTGTCGCGAAGTGATTTTTTCCTTTGCATTTGTAGCACTCTTTGCCATATGCGGGACACTTCTTCGGGTCGTGCTTCGTGTTACAACGCCCACATTTTCCTGCTTGGCGGTACTGGCGTTGCTTCGACACGACTTCCACGGTCTGTCCCGGACTGTCCCAGGTTTTCCTCTGCTTGACTGCTATTTCTGCCGCCTTACAAAGTTGTACTGCTTTCTCGAGCGTCAACGGGTCTTCGCGTAGCAGTCTTTCTCTTAGCTTTACGTCAGCTGTCCCGTAAACAATTTGGTCTCGAATCAACAAGGGGTGGAAAGAGACAGGAAAGTTTACGATAAAGACAGCACAGCGCTCGAAAGGCCTGTAAAGATGCTGAAAAGGTTTCTACATTGCCGGGCGCGTGGCCCGAAGAGTGCCGACGTGTAAATGCGCTGGGAACCCCGACGGTGCAAAGCATCGCCACCAGCTCGGAGTTTTCAGAAGACTGTTCTATTAAGAAGACGGCATATATCCCAGAGACGCCACATGGCGTGCTGCTGCTCAATGTGGAGCTCATCTCTGTAGTAACAACACACTACAACTGAAACGCCATCTAGATTATTGACAGCACACTACATCGTCTCCTCCTAATAGAAAATAAATACATAATTTAGTAGGGGAGAGGGCAGCATACTTTTGTAAGAAAAATATTAAAGTTAACACAACATAAAATCCTACCAATCATTTGAAGTAAACAATTATGCAGTAATGAAAACAAGGACAAGATATACATTTCTAAAGGTATAGTCATATGTTCCAACACTTTGTACTATGTCGAGCAGCGTTCAGTTCTGGATCGAAACGCAAAAGGTATTCATTGCAACTGCATTGTTATCATTGATCAATATTCGAAACAAAGGACAACACTTCGAAAATATCACTGTTTGATAAGTCCTTTAAACAAAAATACATCATCAAATATAAAATGACTGTCTGACAGTCCTTGAAAAACATAAAGAATACGATTTTAACTTCAAAATACACGTGAGAGGTGTTAAGAAAACTATTTGTCTACTCATAATTATACAAATACACTCGCACTTTACGAAATTGCAAACCATTATGACTTAAGTCCCAAAGTTATTTTAAGGGGCATCCTGGAGTGCATGTCCGCTAGAAAATCACGAAAATTTTCGGGAAGTCATCTAAGCCGTACAGTTGTGGAGTGTCCGATGGGGATACCGGGTTCAGTACGATATGTCGTCGGTAGTGTCTGCACCACCGTCACCTGATTTAGATTCGATTCTTGAGTTCCTCAGGCTTGATTCCGGGTGCTTTGCTAAATCCGCGAGCTACTGAAGGCTCGGAACGCGTGGGTAAACCTCGTCTTACGGAGTTGAAGCATCGCCGAGACTGTTGGTGGAGCTAGATGACGCGTGCTCGGTGCACACCGAGCCGCTAAAGTTGGGATGAACTGAGGTGTTCTACTTGCCGTACCGCCTGAAGGAATGGAAGGTTCAGGACCTCTCCTGGACGCGACCTAGCTCCTGAAACTGCAGCCGGGGCAGCCGGCGCGACTGGTTGGCTGCTATCTTGATCGTTTTGCACGGCGGGCGTGAAGGCCGCTTTCACACCGAATCAGGAATACACCGGGGACTGGGGTGGTGGGAGCTACCGAAGATCAGATCTACGCGCAGGCGCTAAGAGAGTAAATGTGAAGGGCACCGAATACTGCCGCACATGGGCAGCACCAGGCACCATGCCAGTATACAGTGACTGGGTGTCGTAGAAGCATGTGCAGCAACAGGTCCGCAAAAAGAGGGCCCGCGCGTGGGCCGCAAAACAGACCGGGCAGCAGGAGCCGGCCGGACAGAAACGGTAGGCCACATGGACAGGAACGGCAGCAGGGGCCGCAAAAACAGGGAACGGCAGCAGGCGCCGCAGAAACAGGGAACGACGCCAGTCAGCACGCAAAGTTGCAGGCAGCGACCTCAGGTGGCATCGTGGCCCAGTTTGAGCAGCTGGAGCCAGCTATTGAAGTGGGGGATCGTCATATCCAAGCCGTGCGCCGACGTTAGTGGCCTTCAATGTGGTACGCCATTTTGGCTGGCATTCTGCTTTTATTCCATCGTCTAATCTATATGTGTTCATCTTACTTATACCCGCGTGCGTTGCATATCTGTTGCGCATTTTCCTCTAATGTAGGGTTTGAAAAACCTTAATGATTAAGCCCAGGAGCAAAAGCAGGTGCTTGACTGCTCGCCTGGCATCGAATACTATCTTCGTTTGATATTCCTTCACTCTATCAGGAAGCTCATCCTGAACGACATGAAGGGATTTGGTGACCTGGGGTCCTCGTGTCCGGTGGGTGCGACCATGTAAAAAGAAAAGCTGGCATTCAAATGCACGCGAGTGTACTCCGTATACACCGAGATATTTTGAATACGCTTCGCGAAAAGCGGACGAAGTTGACGAGAGCCAACGAGTAACAGGACTTAAGCGAACTCTATGAAACTTCACCACCCATTAGCTTGGGATGCAGAGGGACGACTTCCGCATGTTTGATGAGATGCAGGCTCAAGAACTCGCTGAATTCCTTCGAAATGAATTGAGGACCGTTATCTGTCGTGATCTCCTTGGCAGGTAGACCTTCTGCGAAAAAGACACGCCGCAATCCCTGCGACTGTAGCAGTCGTATCGTTGTGCCAGAAAGTACTTTAGGCCACTTACTGTGGCACTAACAGGCAATGAAAACCTCTCTTGAGCGGGGGCTCGTTCAAAGGGACCGACTATATCCATGCCCAGTTTTACCCATGGACGGGTGGTATTCGACTGGTTAGAGGCAGGTTTGCAGCGATTCTGTGGGCACGGCTGGTTTGAACTGTGGTCCTGGACATGTTGATTTCTAGATGCCGCCACCTGTAAAGCTCCTTGATTGTGCTGGTGGAAAGGAGATACCTGATGTTGTTACATCAATAACTTGATACCTAGAGTGACGGAAGCACTATCTTCTCCTTGGAACAACAATGCAACGGTATCCGAAAGCAGGTCTCTTACAACGAAATATGGTTTGAATTCAGAGGCAACTTGTCCTCTGAGGGCCATGTGTTTGAAAGATTTGTCATGACAACTGGTAATACAGGATCTTTTAGAGTTTCTTCTGAACTCCTCCGTCTGAGACAGTACAGACAATCGAAACTATCTCTTCTTCGGGAGAGAGGTACCTTCTTCGGTATCTGGGACCGAGGTCGAGATAGAGTACCGAAACTACAAGACAAGGCTTCGTTGGCATTTATTGTGAAATTATGTTCAAAAAGGACTAGCAGTCCAACGACTGGATGCGTCGAGGACGGACGCCTTTACCCTGGGAGTGAACATTAGTGTGACGAGAGCTTGGTGACGGTCTGTATTTCGAAATGCCGACAATTACAGATAGATGCGCCCCCGCCAAGCCCACAGGATGGCAAGGGCGTCTTTCTCTGTTGAGTACTCTCCGCCTTGTTTCGAGAGATAGCGAAAGTAATGTCTTTATTATTCTATACAGTGCTGAAGAACAGCACCGGTCCGCAATTGACGCGTGGAGACGACAACTGGAAGATTTGGATCGAACATTGCAGCATCAAAAGCCTGTTGAAGAGAGAACTGACACTTGGAAACTGGCCTCTTACGTCGGAGTGACTGGACAAAGATGCTCCTTGCGCGAAGCTTCGGAGGTTTTACGAGAGTAGGCATAAGAGGGAAAAACTTACTGTAAGATTCTACGAATGAAGTACTTTGACGTAGGCAGTTCATACTGGAAAATTAGGGACAGTGTCTATTTCGACGGAAGGGGTGCTGACCCTCCAAGACAGACGACGACCAAGAAATGACAGTTCAGAAGTACAAAACTGCTTTTCATTGAGTTTCATGCGGCCTCTCTAATACATTTGAGGACTTGTTCGAGATTATTATCAGTTCCTTCTGGAGGTGAACCAGTATTAATGACATCGTGCAGATAAAACGTATTCCGGACAGTGTTTTAATATCTGGACATGACCTGTTGTAAGTGCCGCTGGTGCAGACGCCAGACCGAAACAAACCTGTTTGAAAATGAAAAAGCCCTCATTGGTAATGAATGCCGTTAAGTCACGACTCTTGGGGTCGAGACGGACTCTGGGGATAAGCAGACGCAAGGTCTAAATGGGTATTTAAGCTCACCGAGGGAGTTCAGAACCATCAATGTGCGGGAGCGAAAAGAATCTATAACGACCGCCTGATTTGGCGCCCGCAGATCGACACACGGATTCACCGTTTTTCTTCTAACTACTAAAATGGGGGACAATTTACGGCACGGCCGATGCCGATAAATCGCCTTGGCGCTCGACTTCTTGAATTTCAGATTGACGGTATCACGTAACGATCGGCAAGCGTTGTTTAGCCTGCACCGGTGATATGAAAGCGGATATGCGATTGTATGAGTTTAATAATTAACCCTAACTCAGGTGAAAAGAGATCCGCACCCTTCAAAACCAGAAGGTACTTCATGCATCGTCACCCGCGACGATTGCAAAGATGGTCCCGACGTCGACGGATCCCTTTGAAGTCTGCTCGAAGATGCTTGGCTTGAGTAGTGCCTAGACGTGACGTGGACGGCTGAGTGCTGCAGAGTGGAGATAATGCAGGAGGGTGCTTGCAGGAGCACTTGAAAGCGATGCGGTACGCTCCACGTGCTGGGGCTGTGGACTCCAGCCGACTTTATATTACGTCCCGGATGTAATATGCTGCTGCCATTGGTATGAAGAACTTGGTGGCGCGCCTGATAAAATTAGACGCAGTCCATGCACTTCATCTGTCCTGCCAGAGATCGGCCATTGCGAACGATGTAAAAAAGAATGTCGGCGGAGCGTTCTTTGAAGCCGACTTGTCTGAAACATACCATGACCGGAATCGACCTCGAAGGTGGCGTACGATATGCGCGGCGGTTTCCTTAGCCGATTTCCTGCTTGAAGTTGATCTTGTGAATCACGTTTCAGAAAGTACACACTTCTGGAGCCAGTATCAATGAGTAAGGGTAATGTAAACCTTATCTACCTGAACATCAGCGGTGAAATTCCGTATGGCCCGTATCGTCCTTCGGGAGGACTCGGGGATCCGACGTTGAAGACGTCGCGCTGGCGGTTGTTCCTCCTTCGTCGCCGTTGTGGAACGTCACGATTCCATGATCGGCGTCTGGTTACGGCCAGCTCAAAGCCTCTACCGGCGACCGGCAGCGGCTACGTCACGGCGGAAATGCCAGCGATGGGGGTCAACGCCTAAGACGATTGACGCGAACTCCGGCAAACATTTGAAAAATACCATCTACACAAGAAAACATGTCACCCCAGACGCTGCACCCTCCTCGCGCGGACGGGCTCTAAGGAACGGAACCGGCACGATTCCGCCTGTGCCCAAGAGCGCGCGCGCCCGGAGGAGCACGATGGCAGGCACTCGGCTCGTGAAACGCGGGCGTCCACGCTGACTGGCGGCGTGCAGCAAGAAGGAAAACCTTGGAAGGTGAGGAGGAACATTTGTGGGAGAAGGAAACGGCAGGAGGTCGTTTTCCATTTTGACGTTGAGCGTTCGAATTCGAATACAAGTGGCGGCCACGGCCCACGCCGAACGGGGAACCCTGTATTATCTCAATGGCCTGTACTACCTGAACAAAAAGTTACATACGAAACTTGGCGGTACCGATCGCAATCTGAGCAGTCTGTCTGAACTGGCAGTTGTGAACATTGATACAGTTCGAGGGCTGGTATCCAAGCCCGCAGACTCTCGGATTACCCTGATCTTGAATCTTCTGGTACAAACTCTGGCCAAAAAACTTCCGCTATTTTGCCCCCAAGCGACTCCCAAAATCACAAAAAGAGCGAGGTACCGTAGGGTACCAAGGTACTAAGATACTTTCCTGCGACTGGAGGCCGGTGGAGGTGGCCAATCAAATTGACGACAAATATTCTTTGGCAGCGAAGTGCTATAAAGGCCGTTGATGAGAACGTCAAATTCGAAACGGTCTTCTATGGGCGAGGCCATGGATGAAACCTTTGAAACTACTCTTTGGCCTTCGAGACCAAGTAAAGACTACAAAACGCGCGTACGGTGTTTCTGCGAGCATTCATCGGCCTCTATGACTACAAGATAATTGAAAAACGATGCTAAGCTTCTAACTTGACCAAGGTTGCACGTACCTGGCGCGTGGGAAGAAAGCAGAGGTGTCGAAAGAAGCCGTTGCTTACTTTGGAACTTGGTGAATAAGCCGGTAAGTGAAGCCAATGGCTATATACATATTTGCCTCCTGACAGATATACTACATGGCATGAAACATAGCGACGCTATCGTCTTAATAGTATAGGTCGAGAGACAAAGTTGAAAACAAATGGGAAAAAATTTGAAAAATTTCACTGAAAATGAAACGAGAAAGTTTCCTCGAGTCTGAATATTGAAATCTGACGTTTCCGTGCGGTGTGTACCTACGTGTGAAAGGAGGCAACCATTTTGAACGGCTGTTGCTTTAAGTCTGAAAAAAGAACAAAGGATGGCGTTACGCCCCAGGCAACACGAAAACATTAGAATAACATTACTTTATGTTCGTCCTAAAACTGCCCGATAGAATGTTCTAAAGGTTCCAGCCATAAAGCTATTGAACGTTTGGTATGAACATTCCTCATAATGTTTGATAAACGTTATTTGAACACTTGGAAAACAATAGCAACGGGCTATAATGTTTGGGCATATTAATATAACATTTACTAAAATATTGTAATAATATTTTATAAAACATAAATAAATTCTTTACACAGCGTTAATACAATATAAATATAATGTTAAAAAACATTAAAATAATGGTTTGCAAACGTTATATTAACATCTCGTAAAAACATGTTATTACCACAATATAAATGGCGACAGGAACAAGAATGCAGCGTGAAGCCCCTCCCTCCTCTTCCCTATTTAGTAGAGTTAATCGCTGAAGAGGTATTTTCCTCTGCCTCCTCTCCAGCATTCACTTACTAAAGAAAAAAGTGGAGGTGAGAGGAGTCACTCTGGTTTTGACCTGTCACCGACTACAGCAAAATGTATGCAAAATGTTTAGAGCAGAACGTTCTGAACCATGAAGACAGATATATAGTGTAAAAGACTGTCTGTGACAGTTTTGACCGTATTGCCAGGCTGTTGCCGAGGACGGTAAATTACCATGGCAACACCTGTCACGTACATTGGTAACTCAGACGGCTTACCAATGCAAGCCTCGCAACACAGTCAAATTGAAGTGTCGCTAACTAGTTCAGATGTGCCTCATACACGAAGCATAGCCTTATCGGTTTAGAAGTTCTAACTCCGCAGCAGACATTTCAACAGGGCAGTATTCTCTTCTTACCACAGACATTCCTGAAACAGCAGTGTGAGCTAAAGCACTTCACAGCAACACACCGTAGTACATATACTTGCCATTTGGAAGATAATGGTAACAGCAATAAAAATCGAAAGTACCGCTTATTAGCCTTCAAATCAACAGATTAGCTTATCGTATGGTTTGTCTGTATTCTGAATAGTCCTCTAAACATTTTTCCATAAAGTAATTGCATTTTTTTTTTTTCGGGAACACTAACCAAGCTAGCCGCGCTTATTGCCGATACACCGTAGCGTGCCGCCGCAAGGCGCAGCCTCGAACTATGTGCGCAAGCCATGCCGGTGGCGTGGGGAACTACCCCCTCCAAGTACAGGCAGATTGCGAGATTAGTGACTATCAACATCCAGTTATATCACTCGTCTGCTGCCGTACTGATAATACGCTGCGCGAGCAAATGTACCCACCGTAATGTTTGAATAGCCGTAGACAATGGCTTTTCGGGAACTTCTTATTTGCGACGATGTACGCTTTTGGTTCAATATAGTTGTCGTGATGTGAATCAAAGCTTACGAAAGCCTATTGAACCAGCCAAAACAAAAAGGAAAGACACTTGTTGCGTCTCACCCAAGTACACATGATCAGCTTATTCGATAGACAACCAGCCTTATCGAGACGCAGTGTCGATAAGGCTGGTTATCGCGTTGGTATTGTGCAGCAGGGCGGCAGAGCAGGTCATAACCGGATGCTGACAGCAGCTAATTTAAAAGCTGGCTGTGCAGCTATTGGATACTTTGCCCTTTCGCTGCCGTCATGAAGAAATTCGCGAGCGGCTCCTGTGGTTTCGTTGAATCTTTCCAGTCTGTACATATATGTCAGAAAAGATTCTGGCTTCAAGTGGCCTTTAATTTATGATTATTGTAATATCTGCACTTGTCCAAAGTTTCAAGAGATCTAAGTAGAGAATGATAAAACAAACAAAACAAAGTTGATCTATGTTTATTATTCTCCAAACTCACACAAATCGTTTATACTGCTACTTAGCAATTGAACAGGAGTGTATTTGTGAGAGGCATAACACCGGTATACCACTAAACTACTAGGTGCTCGTATACAGCCAAGCAACAGGAAAGGAGGCATTTCAGTTGGAACAGAAACACAAAAAGCCTAAAACTTACGTGGAGAGAAAAATCATCGAAATTCGTTAAGTCAGCTTAAGCTATAATGCCAATTGACACCACTAATTGAAGAAAAAGTTCTCTCCTTGGTAAAAGTGGATAAGGACAATTTAGATTTAGCATGTTGCAAACAAGATCCATACAGGTGATTAATTGTAGAAGAACTTAGTTAAATAAGTTATGAACGTTGAAATATATATGGCGCAAAGTAAACGCGATCAAGAGAAAAACAGACATACAGACGCCACCACAATTATATTTAGGTATAGCGAAAGGAATACATACACGTCATATCATCACATCCAACGGTGTTGAACATGCTGCAGACGGTTTATACCGCTGCTGCCGCATGCGGACGTGTTGAAGATAAGCATATGTATCTTCGCCAAAGAATTTTCAAACAGCCATGTTGCCAGTGGCGCCTGGCGTCTGCGCTCGTTCGTTGTATTTTGCGCCTTACACCATGATTACTAGGTGATTAATTGCAGCCTACCCCTGCTGTGAAAAGAAAGCAGTCGGTACATGTTTATGAATACATTTATTGATTTCAAATTTGAACCATGGAGTAAAAGAAGGGTTGTTTATTGGCTATTAAGTAGACTATGCAGTTAAAAATTATTTTCAACAAAAATAAACAAACAGTGAACAACAGAAAAAATGTTGCTTTCGAAAGCTTCATTGTCTGTACATTGTCTATGAAGCCTTGCTGCATTGAAGAAATGAGTTGAGAAAACTCAAGAGTGTTTCAATACAAAATACAGTAGACATCATAGCTATTTCAAAACTGAAGAAATTTTATGAGTTGAAGTAGAGGCAAAAAGTTTGAGAACACGACATTACATGAACTTCAAAAAAGATAATGTTAAAACGAATTTACGAGCTGACGTCCACCTAAGCCTAATTTGTAGATAAAAAGAAATGTAAATTATAGCTCTTAATTTATGGAAAGCTTTGGCAACACAAGAAAGTTAGGATTACTTTCCTGTTTCACAAACTTTTTCATTGAAATGAATGCCACAAGAACTAAAATGCTTCATCTTACATTGTCTGGTTGTGGACTCAATTTATACTGTACCCGTTTTTTTATTATAAATTAAGAATGCTCAAATTGCTATCCTACTCAAACTGCAGCAAGGGTGTTCTAGAGGAGTTTGAGCTCACCCTTATCTGCTGTTACGGTAGTCAACAAGCAAAAGCAGCAGATGGTAAAAGCTAAAACCTGTTCATATATGATAAGCGAAAAGTATTATAAAACTGTCCACACCAATGACTTGTTGAAATGGTGATATACACTAAAAACAGCATACGTACTGAGCAGGTGGAAAATACTCATGAATAAATTGCGTTTTTAATAAAGGATAAAATAAAAGTAAATACTGAAGGTCATTCGTTTCAGGAGTAGA
Organism: Ixodes ricinus; assembly: GCA_037355805.1. Lineage (NCBI taxonomy): Eukaryota > Metazoa > Arthropoda > Arachnida > Ixodida > Ixodidae > Ixodes > Ixodes ricinus. The sequence continues at coordinate 36,208 of JAZHYW010002942.1, forward strand.
TTTCTAAAATTGAAGTACTTCCGTTTAGTAATAATATGCTGTACTTTCGCTCGTAAACAAAATATCACAATATTTAAATGTAAACACTTGGCACCACAACAGCAGCATAAAGAAGCATATGCTTTCCTGAAGTTACTTCGTCTAATATTCGTCCTTGTCAAAGATTCGCAGGTGTGACGAAGAGATAATGGGCAGTTGTCGACTAATAAAGGTGTCGTATTTGTTGAAAAAGTGGTGCAGTTGCACCTGTTTTCAAACAAGGTTTTTGAAAGTTCTCCTGCCCTGCTGCCAAAGTATTTGCGACCATATTTAAGCTTTTTGTAACAGCCGAAATAAACATGGTCGTGGGGTTCCATACAATAGGATCTCCTTACCAGACGGCTGTTCCCATGAATTTCCTTAAAATCGGGAGGCGAAGTGCTAGTACACCGTCGCACTGATGACCTAGC
>JAZHYW010002943.1:0-20647 GCA_037355805.1 Ixodes ricinus
TGCAGATACACTTGCTCTTTACTAAAAAAACAAAACCCCTCCCAAAGGTCTCCGTCTATGCCTGAAACCATCATCAATATTCCTTTAACCAGATTGAGACATAAACGAGTGGAATGAAGTCACTCTTGAGGCCTCACTAAAACTAGTCGGAATCACAGAACAACACCACAGAAGGAAGGCGGCCGAGCTATCACATACAGAAATCAAGATCAGAAACGACGGGTCACTAAGCTGCGAGGAAAATGGAGAAATAGAGCTATATGAGCAGAAAAGACGCAACGAGCTGTGGATAACGAAAAAGAGAAAACTCGAGCGTGACAAAATGTCTGATGCATGTCCCCAACCGACGTTCTTGATGAGTACTAATTCGTTGGCAGCTAAAGCAACTATCCATGCCCACTCTCCGCCGCCAGGGCCTACACGGGTCCCAGACGCAGAACCGTCGCTGGCTTCAAACAACTCCGCCGCTCTTGACACGATTGGCTGCCGGCCGCAAGTCGCAGCGCGTTCCCGGGGACACTGCGAAAAAACAGCGGACAAGGGCAACATAGTAAATTTATCGGACGCAGTGTTAACGCGGGAAGAAACCAACATCCTTTCTAAAGGATTAACCTTCTGCCCTACGACTGGCCACTACAACGAGTTTCCATTGTACCAAGATTTAGACAAGGTGCACGAAACATGAGGCTCCGCGAGTACTTTCACGACCGCCAACCGAATCCTAGCCAGACGATTCTGACCAACCCAGAAAAGCAATGGACGCCTAATCCACGAAGAGATAAGTATCTCGACATGTACATTGGTATCACGCAACACGAAATCATTTCCGCTGTGCAGAGGCAAAGACCGACAAAATATAACCTTTCTCGGAAAGAGAAGGAGGGCCTGAAAAGACTCAGTGCAAGGGCAGATTTAATTATTAAACCTGCAGATAAGGGCGGCTCCAGAGTTGTTATGAACAGACAAGATTATCTTGATGAGGGCTTTCGGCAATTGAATGACGCATCATTTTACGGCGAACTACCGACAGACCCCACACAAAGTCTAGAAACGGCCATCATAAAGAAATTAGTAGTTCTAAAGAAAAGTGGGAAAATAACCAAGGAGGTTCTTAACGCCATAAAACCATCCCACTCCAAACCCGGTCACTTTTATCTCCTTCCTAAGATACACAAGATCAACAACCCCGGGCGACCCATAGTGTCAGGAGTAGGTACAGTCACCAAACGCATCTCGAGTCTTGTCGGTACACTGATCAAGGACATTCCTCCAACCTTCCCTTCGTTTGTTAAGGACACCCAGCCACTTCCTGCAGAAAATTTCCCCACTAGACATTCCGGATAACGCTTTTCTCGTAACCCTTGATGTGGCTTCCCTATATACAAATATACCCCACAAAGACGGGAATTGCGGCAGTGATCGAAGTGTATGAACACGCTCATCACACACTTGACATCGAGGGGGACGTCCTTTCGATTCTGATGAAACTGGTTTTCGAGAACAATCACTTTGAATTTGAGAATAGGCACTTCCTGCAGACCAACGGAACCGCTATGGGAACTAAGATGGCGCCAAACTACGCTAACATATTTATGTCACAACTGGAAACCACCTTTCTCGCTGCACGCCCCACTCAACCGCTGTTTTAAACTCGATACATCGACGACATATTTATGATCTGGGCCGGTACTGAAGACGAACTCATGAAATTCATCGCCGCCTTCAATTTAGCTAACTCATCGATAAAGTTTACTCACTGCGTATCACAAAAGTGCATAAATTTCCTGGATGTAACTGTGGAAATTGCTAATAACAAATTAAGTACGAAACTTTACAGAAAACCTACCGATAGGCAACAATACCTCCATTTCAACAGCTGCCATCCTCGTGTAAGACTAGTCTGCCCTACTCTCAAGCGCACAAATTTAAGCTCATATGCTCAGACAACAACGACTTTGAACAAAACGCTCAGGAAATGAAACGCGTACTAACCCAGCAGAGGTATCCAGCAAATGTAATCGATGACGCTATAAGCAAGGCAAGAAACCTCGACCGCTCAGACATCATTGGCAACCGAATACAGCGTCCTCAAGGAAGCAGACAGTCTAGCTTTATTTTATGGTACACAGGCAATCTTCCAAACATCAACAACACACTGAGCAAAAACTACAACTTCTGTCACAGAGCGACCGCCTCAAAGAAATCTTTCCCGCCGCTCCTCCCGGGTCGTCTATCGACGCGGCAGGAACCTCCGGGACGTCTTAGTAAAATCAAAAACTACCACTCCCGCAAGCCTAGGTTGCTGACCATGCCGACAGCCCAGGTGTACAAGTATGCAAGCACATGTTAGAGACAAAGAACGCCACGAGCACAAATTCAGAGTTCACGTGGAACATAAGGGGTAGCTACGATTGCCGCACGTCAAACGTGATTTATCTCCTGCACTGCAATGTCTGTAACAAACAGTACGTCGGACAGACTAACCTGGCTTTCAGACTACGCTTTAACAACCACAAATGTCACGCACAAACACTCCCCGACCTTCCGCTCTCAAAGCACCTGTCTCTCTCAATCACTCAATCAAGCACATTTCTGTGGTAACTTTGGAATCAGGCTTCAGCACAAAAATTGAAAGAGAGCAAAAAGAATCATATTTTATTCATAAGTTTAATACACGTTCAACCAGAGCATTAATGAAAGTCCGGGAAGGCTGTTTAGTTTGCAGCTGGCTCGTTGGAGAGCTGATCCTCTCCGTCCTTGAGATTCTCGAAATGCACACGCTGAAGACCACTAGGAGATCTTCAAACTTAAGAATCGATAGTTAAAACCACATCCTAATACGTTTAAGTCCGAAGAGAACCTCCAAAACGGATAAATGCGGCTCAAGCGGTTAATCTCAGGCAGGCATAGACTGTCACATCCTACCACTCCTTATTCAAAGTTAATCCACCTCAAACTCCGACCTTCTAGCACAAAGGAATGTCTCGGGATTTGGGCGCGTCGGTGGTCACATGTGTCCTATTTCTGGTTTGAAGACGAGCCACCCCTTCCCAACCATAAAATTTCAAACAGCTTTTTTTTTAGGGTAAATAATCTCTCCGCCAACCGTGTGTTTTTTTTTCTGTTTTTTTTTTGTGCGAGTGTAAATAATCTTTTCATGCCAACCTTTTTTTTTTGCATTTGCATTTGCAAGTTTTGGTTCCCTTTCCTTTCTGGGTGAACTGTCTGCTTTGTCAACGCTGTTTCCATTTCCTATTGCATTTACCCCTCTAATTTCTTCTTAGGGGTATATAAACATTCGCGGGCTGTACACTCGCTACCTGATGAAGAGCGGTCCCCGCTCGAAACGTCGTAATAAACCTCGAATTAGTAACTCCGACGGTACGCATCTTTGACTTTGGTTTGGCCGCCGAGTCTCGTCGGCCAAACCCATACCTACATGCACAGCCGAGCCGCCGAGTGAAGCAGAAAGAAGAAGTAGCTCGAGAGTTGTTGGTTCTGGCGGTTGGAATGAGCGGCCATGATTTACGGGTGTCTTAGAGCAACTGTTTAAGAGAAGTTGGAACCTGACAAGTGGGGGCTCGTCCGGGATACTAAGATGTCTCATCGACCGCTTTTCGTGCCACCGGACGTTCTCCGTACGATGATGCAGCAAAGGGATGGTTCAGAGCTCCATTGGGAACAAATCGCCGCCCACATTCGCGAGCTCTTGATTGCCGCGCCCATCGAGCTTGCAGAAGGTCAGCTCGACCCTGAGCTGCCTCAGCCCTTGCAGCCTTTGTTATCCTCAGCCCTTGTTGCCTCAGCCCTTGTTACTCTCTCCGTTAATAAAGCCAGCCGTCACTGCGACCAACGGAGCGCCCGATCTAGATTCCCATGCATGTCACTGTGGATCTCCGCCCAGCCTCCTAGGTTCTCTGGCTTTAGAGATCTACAGTCGCCAGAAGAATTCATAGAGAAGCTCGAGAGTTACTGCCTAATCCGCGGTGTCAAGCCAGAGGATCACATCAGCACGTGTCATTCCCGCAGTTCTCGACGGAAGTGCCAAGCTGTAGTTTTCGCTTCGCGGGGGAGTTTACGAGCTGGGGCTGCTTCGTCACCACGTTCCAGTAGTCAGTTTGCGCAGGTGGACAAGATCAAACGACTGAAAGAGGAACTGCGGATAACGAACTCAACACAAGATGATAAACCTGAAGCAGCTCATATATGTCATCGAGCAGTTACTACGACAGGATCAGCGAGGCTTGTGACAGATGCACAGAAGGTGGAGAAGGTACTCCGACAGATGCACCCGCCAGTTCCGGGATCTCGTTGAAGGAAGGATGGTCGTCGAGTTCTTTTGCCACGCTCAAGGAAATCGCCGACGCTGCCGATGGATTAATGAAGCGCGTGTGACGACGTCTCGTCAACGTATCCCCCTTCCCAACCTTCAAGACAAGTGGCCCGGGACTCGGTGTTCCAAGGTCGAACGGCGACGCCAGTGACTCGTCCAGTTCCGGTGACTCGAACGGCGACGCCAGTGACTCGTCCAGTTCCGGTGACGGATGAGAGTATAGCAGCCTGGACCACGCCCGCCATCGCTGCTCCAAACGCGTACTCCTGGTGTCTGCATCCGGCAGTCCTGCAACCTTCTGTACTACAGGGACCAACTCGGTGCTGTACGCGGCGCACAGCGTAGCGCCGTTCCACGAGGGTTTCGGCAGTCAATTCGGACAGCCCACATTGCCAGCAGGCCTTCGCCAAACAGCAAGAAAACAGCTATGATTGCCAGCTACTGTGTCACCGGTGCGGGGACGTGGGACACATGTCACGCCGGTGTCCCACAGGACGCACGCCGGGGCCGGGCCGACCTCGCTGTTTTCGCTGAAACGAGCCCGGGCATCATGCAAGCGAGTTGTCCAGTGAAACTGGCAGGCAGCAGGCGCCGCACCGGCAGGCGTCTACATGTCAGTGCAGGTAGCTGCAGCAGCCGGCAGGAAAGGAGCCGCCTCTGGAGCTTTTATTAGGCAACAGAACCTTTCTTGCGCTCCTGGACACCGGGCCAAGCGTCAGCCTAGCAGGTAAAGGCAGCGATTGAGACAGCACTGGCTGGAGGAGCGACTGTTCGAGAAGAGCAGCACTGCCTTCGTCTTGCAGCCGATTGGTCTAAGACAGCAAGCTGTGCACGGTGCCAAGTGAATTGGGCTGGGGGATCACGCAAGCCGCGATTCCTCTACATGCCAGGCGTTTGCAGGGACATTGTGCTAAGCAGTGACTTTCCCAACGCTACTGGCATCTCCATACATATTTCTTCGAGCGCTTGGACGATCGGGTCTTAACAAGAGAAGCATTTCTCGTTTTCGAAGAGTGAAATCCAAAGGAAAGAGTTTAGACCGCCCACTGACGAACAGGTGTACAGCTTGGAGCATGTGTTCGACCAGTCAAGCGTAGGCCCTGGTTGTGCAGAGAGGACAGCCTGCGGAAGATCAGTTTCTTCAAGAAAATGACCGGCCTCAGGCCTACTATAACAAGAATATACCTACAGGTGACCGATACCTGCTGCAAGGCGACAATCTTGAAGTTGACCGTGCAAAGCACCCGGATGTTCTAGCCCTTCTTGCAAAGTTTGGCACACTATTTGACAAACGTCCTGGTTGGACGGGACTGATGGAGCACACCTTCAACACTGGAAATTTCGAGCCATTCGTTGCAGGCTTCCCCGGTCAATGCCCACAAAAAGCAGATTATAGATTTCTGTATCGAGAATCCACTACAACAGGACTTGATACAACCACAACCAAACATCGGCCAGAGGTCCTGTGCCCCAGTTCTGGTTGCGAAGAAGTCGGGAGGGTACCGACTAGCTGTGGATTACCGGCCACTCATTGCTAAAACACATGTTCCGTTATACCCAAGGCCAAGGACAGACTGGGTACTGGCAGAGTTGGGCAAAGCTCAGTGGCTAACAAGCTTCGACCTGCCCCAAGGATTCCTCCGAATTCCTGTCTGCCACGAGGATATTCCCTAGACTGCATTTATATGCCACCTGGGCTCATTTCAATTCAAAGGAATGCCCTTTGCCGTGGCTGATGGAACAGCCGCATTCCAAGCTCTCATGAACAATATACTTGTGGGAATCAAGAGCCAATTTTTTAGGGCCGTCTTAAATGATGTCCTGATGTACTACAGTTTATTTGAAGATTTTTTGCGCCATACTGAAATGGTATTGTCTAGGATTGCCTATGCTGGACTTACCATCAATCCGACAAAGACACAAGCCAGCAGGCGGTCGCTCAAGTTTCTTGGGCACATAATTTTACCGAGAAAGTGGAGAATTTATTTGGATAATATTGCAGCTGTAGCTGACCTCCCAAGCCCACAAAGTATCAAGGACATTCGAGCCTTTCTTTGGTTTGCCTGGTACTACCGGTCTTTCTTGCCAAAGTTCTCTGCAGTGGTCCGTTTTTTGACCATTCTTCTAATGTATAATATATCCTGGTGGTACAGCAACCAGCGAGAATTGTCATTTCAGGATCTCAAAACCATGTTGGCAGACGAGGTGGTGGTTGCTCTTACTGATCTCAACCGACCGTTCGTGTTGGAGACCGATATGACCGACACCGTGCATCGCAGCAGTCGTCTTGCAGGGCACGGAGGGACAAGTGCCGCCAGTGTCATTTGTTGCACGGCCTCTGGAAGAAGCTGAAAGGAACTACACCGTGCAAGAATAGGTGTGTTTGACCGTAGTCTGGGACATTGACATCTTCAGACCATAATGGTAACGTGCCAAGTTTGAGGTACGCACCGACCACGCTGCACTCAAGTGGATGTTTACAAAGAAACAAAGTTCAAGCCGGGGACGTCAATGAGGACTACGCCCGCAAGATTTTGATTGCTTTATCAGAGACCGTGAAGGAGCACCAAACATACCAGCTCATGCTTCGTGCAGGTTCGCCGCTCCAGTCACAGTACCGCCGTCGGAAGCTCTTGACACTTAAACCGATGAATGGTTTCTTATAGAGACGGTGGAGCAGGAGTACCGACTAAGGTTCGAGACAAATGACATACTGCAGGGCACTGACATTTTCTCCTTTCCTTAATGCAGCTGTAGCTAACCGATGAACTGCAAAAAGATCGTGAAATCTCCGAGGTAAATTGCTACCTCCAGGATCGAACCATACCGACCGACGACACAGAGGAACGTCGGATACAACATATTTCTGAGGACGGTGAAATTGACCATGAAGGACAGCTACGTAATGTTTCAGAGGAAAGAAATATCATCTTGGTTCCAAGAGAGATACATCAGAGGGTACTGGAGTTGCCGCACAATAACCCTTTAAGAGGACACTTGGGGTACTTCAAGATCTTAATCACAAAAACTTAGTACTTATTATTTCAGTACTTCACGACTCTGAATCGGGTCGCTGAGAGGTATGTTTGGATGGGTAGGAGGTCTGACTTTTTACGTTATCTGCAATCCTGCCGTCACTGAGGCCTCGCCGTCAAAAGCCGGGGGCGGGGGGGGGCAGGGAGCGGAGCTAATAGAGAGTACCTGGGCGGAGAAACTTTTCGCGGAACTGAGCATAGACCTCTTGGGTTATTGCATAGGCCAAAACTCAATCACAGACATCTCCTCGTGGTCATAGACAACTTCAAGAAATTCGTTAAGCTATTTTCACTTCAAACTCCGACCAGTAAGGCCCCCCCCCCCCGAAAAAAAAATGACTGAGGTGTTTTGTTTGCATGGCATCCCAAAAAGCTTATCCAATGACAATGGAGGCGTCTTTATTTCCCGCCCGTGGGTGGACGTCTTGTAAGCACCTCGACATCAAAGACCACCACACGGGACCGTTCCGCCCTGCAGGGCAGACGGTAAAGCGGCATAACGCAACAAAAACGCAGTGCCTCATGGCGTTCGCCAATGACCGTCGTGACTGGGACCAACGTATCCCTCAAGTTTCATTCGCGATGCGAAATTGCGAAATTGTGACCACACGGTACATAATGATTGAAAACCGGAGACTGTGGTTTTGAAAACGGAAACTCGTGAAGTAGGAAGAAAAAGGGGACAGACAACGTCTCAAACTCAGCTAAAAACTTTATTGCCTCTACGCCTTATATACACCTCCCCCGGACGTCGAACGTCGCCACCACCAAACGGATAATCACCAAACTACAAAAAATAAAACCTTGGAACAACAATTTGCCGGACCGCAAACAATACATTAAAAAAGTTATACAAACAGAAACACAAGGTCGTCACCACCGCACCCGGAAGGACTTCGACGCGGACAATGTCACCAGCACTTGGACACACACAAAGACCGTCTCTAAATTACCCCCTTTCCCCTAAACTGAACCATGAATCACACACAGTCGCCAACAATGCCCCCATTTCGATCCCGAACCCAACAAAGCAAACAACTCTGCGAAGCAGCCCCTCCCCTTTTACGTTCACCCCACACTAGGTCTTTAGAGTCGAAGAAACTTTTTTGACTCACTTCCAATTTGCAGTGACGCTTGGCTAATGCAATTTCCCGATGTTTTTATGCGAACAGTTTCTCGCACAACCCGTCTCATCTCCTCACGCTCTTTGTGTACGATTTCTGTCTCTGACCAGTTCGCTGTACATGCATTACACTCCTGGAGATGCCTCGCTAGTTCAGAGTTTGAAGCGTTAATCCTTACATTCCGTTTATGTTCTGTCAACCTATCGTTAATGCACCTTGCAGTCTGACCAACATATTTAAATCCGCATTCCAAAGGAATTTCATACACTACTCCACTGACACATGGAACAGATCTGTCGCGATGCATTTTTTTACATTCTTTTTGTCCTGCCTCAAAAGGGGTCAGTTTAGCTAATTTGAAATCACATGTGAACACCGTGTTAACCCCAAATCTCTCTGCACATGCCTTCAAGTTATGCGAAATGGCGTGAAAATATGGAATGGCGGCCCGGCGGTTCTTGACACTCCGCTTATCTTGCTTATCTTTGATCTGTAGAGCAAGCTGCCGTTTCATGAAGGACTCTTGATAGCCGGCCCTCTCTAGTCTTCCCCATTGTCTTTTTAAAGACTGCTCCATGTAATGAATGCATGATCTTTGTAGAGCGTTCTGGGTCAGAGACTTCACTACCCCTGCCTTTACAATTTTAGAATGACAACTTTGCTTCGATAAGACGGGTTTCGGCGCCTGCTTCCCATATTCCCAACACAGCCCACTGCCCACATGAATGCGTAAATCCAAAAATTGAATGACATTCTCTTCCGGCTTTTCCACAGTGAAACGCAGCTCCGGGGCCGCTGAACTTATTACATTTTGTAGAGAATCCGAAAGGTTATCTTGAAAAGTGCACACAATTATATCGTCTACATATCTTCGAACAAAACCTACATCTGGGGGCAACTCTCTCATCTTCTCAACCACAACTCTGTCTAGGGTGTTGAGATAAAACTCGGCCAAAAGCGGCGCGACCGACGAGCCTATACAGACACCCTCCTGCTGTACGTACATCCGTTCATCATACTCAATAATCGTTGACTGCAGGTATTGGTCCAGAACTATGAGAAAACCATCTACCGACACTCCCGACTCTGACTGAAATTTCACTAGATTTAGCTCTAACAGTTCCTTCACCGCCGACATTAGTCTTTTCTTTTCAAGAGAATAATATAGATCCTTTATGTCCATTGAGAAAACTGAACACTTTCTACCGTGGTTGCTATTCATGACATCAATAAGCTCTCCTGAATTTCTTAAGGATAGAGAATGATCCAAGGAGATTAGCCCTAACCCACGTTGGAGAAAAGAAGAGACGATCTTCTGCCAAGTGCCAATTTCATTTATAACAACTCGGAGAGGCATGTCAACCTTGTGGTCTTTTAAAAAGAATTTCAAACTTAGAGTCGTCTTGGATTGGGCCATGATGCTCTTCACTACATTTTCCTTTTCCTCATCTTTTAGTACGTTACAAATGTCTCTCCTCAACTTTCCTAAGTTTCCTTTCCATTCCCTGAACAACGACCCCAAAGCATCGTCTGTCTTTCTCCGGAATACCTTCTCCGGGATGACAGCAAACCGTCCGGACTTATCTGTTTGTAGGAGTTTCAAAGACTTTGATTCTAGCTCCTTCTTCACCATGTTTACATCTTTGAAATTCCTCCTCTCCGACGGGTATGCGTCCCCCATAACCTTTCCTAATCTCCCTACAGTTTGATCGACAAATGAAACTCTTTCATCTTGATTCACATACCGTGCAACGGTCTGGACCGCGGAAAACACATCCAGTCTGGAAGGCTTTACATTCATACAAAACTTAGGACCTTTTTCCAGGATTGCTTCTGTTCTTTCCGAAATCGGTACTTTACAAGGGTTCACTACACCTGGTTGATTCTCCGACTCAACCTGGCCATACATCCAAACGTTGGGCACAGTCACATTCCGTAGTTTCAACATCTTAATCGAGCTCAAAACATGCGATCTTTTCACATACCAAATCTGGTTGTACTGCGCCTTCTTGACATTGTCCCAGAGTCGATATTCCTTGCTTGTCCTGAATTCCTTGTCCAGGAGGATGTCCCACAGTCTATCGCACGCACTCCGGAGTTCGTGGATTCTCTTGGTCGCTCCGTCTCTGTATGTCCTGAGGATTCTTTTCTTCGTTCTCCATGGGAGGTTGCCCGTTGAAAGATGCTTGAAAAGCAGCGGATCGATGAAGTTCTTGCGAAGAGAAAGCCCGAAACAGGCTTCATCTGCTTCCAGCTCCGCCAATCGCAGTCCCAACCTTTCCAGTGCCACATACGCCTGACAGACAAGCAGCGACGATGACGACGACGGGAGAGAGTATATATGAGAGAAAGGTACTAGTCCTGCTTCGGGTATGATCAATGAAAAAACGGTTAAAGCGCAGGCGAGCTGGTGTAAGTTATACATAATGATTGAAAACCTGAGACAGTGGTTTTGAAAACGGAAACTCGTGAAAATAGGAAGAAAAAAGGGCGACAGACAACGTCTCAAACTCAGCTAAAAACTTTATTGCCTTTACGCCTTATATATACCTCCCCCGGACGTCGAACGTCGCCACCACCAAACGGATGATCACCACCACCGAACGGATTATCCGTTTGGTGGTGGCGACGTTCGACGTCCGGGAGATGTATACAAGGCGTAGAGGCAATTAAGTTATAGCTGAGTTTCAGACGCTGTATGTCCCCTTTTTCTTCCTACTTCACGAGTTTCCGTTTTCAAAACCACAGTCTCAGGTTTTCAATCATTATGTATAACTTACACCAGCTCGCCTGCACTTAACTCGTTTTTTCATTGAACAGAGACACATCAGCTTCTTTTTTTCTTTGCGCTATGGGCGCCAGCTCTGCAAGCAATGGGAGCGAAACCCCTGGTCGACTCCCTACACCCAACAGCGGAGCTCCTGGCTTCGTGGCAGAGGTGACGTCTAGGCTTTCTAGACCCACTGGAGTTTGCGCTAGAGAACCAGAGAAAAGCCCAAGGGCAGCAGCGCCACTACTACAACAGATATCGACGACGTTGCAACTTTGGGATCGGTGACCTAGTCCACCGCGACCTGCTCACTCTGAGCGATGCCAGCAAGGGCGTGGCGGCAAAATTGGCGCATTTACGCTCTGGGCCATTCGTAGTGGTGGGGAAAGTGGAGTTGAACGACTATCGCTTGAAGGACCGCAACATGGAAGACCAGCACGACTGGTACATGCTGACCAGCTGCTGAAGGTTTATGAAGACTGGCTGAACATTTAATTTATGGGGGATGATTGTAAGGTACGTGTTTGTGCGACGAGACTCGGCGAGCGTTGCCATGCACAGCAGCCGAGTGGTGGAGGTAGAAGGAGCGCGAGGTTGGTTGTTGGTTCCGGTGCTTGGAGTGAACAGGCATGATTTACGGGTGTCATAGATAAAGTGTTTCACAGACGTTGGGACCAGACACACTGTATCAGTAACTCATTGTGCATGCAGACAATCAAAACAAGTGGAAGGCGTTGTATTATAGCCGGATTTGCAATAAATAAATCCTGCGTTATTATTTCTACTGCTGATGAATATGTCCAAATATGTTTGTTCTACGCTCAAAACATCACCCGGACGTTCAAAATCTTTCAACATAGGGGAAGCCAAAAAAAGGTGTCCGATAAAAGCTGCCCGTCATAGGAAATAATAAAAAGACACACATATTCATAACCCGCATACTTTATTCTTTATATTTTGTATGTTTGAACCGCCCGTAAAAATGCACGACGGTGTCATTTTTATGTGTGACAGCTCTTCGTTTTTGACGCGGGCATCGACTGACATAACACCGCTCCCTACGCCCCTCTTGAGGTGAATACTACTGTTGATACGTTATAACGACAGTATGTCGGGCTATAGATTCGTCTATTTGAACCGCATGCAGTCTCGACAGAGAGCTAATTCGAATGTCAGTGCTAAACAGAGCAACGACGTAGCAATCGCAACCCTAAAGCCGACTGCGCCTCGATCTGGCCAACCGCTTTCGCTCTGCTGAAATGTGAGCGTTAGAATCCAGAACACCGTTAGTTTGCAGATGTTGCAAGATGCTGCTTTGTCGTTAAGAATACTTTTCGGTGCAAACGCCTGCGGAGCCGTTCCAGTACTCGGCGCATCTCCCGCGCAGCACTGCGCCCTTTCAGGCGCCTGTTGGCAGTCTGCAGGCGCCGGCGGTTCATCGTCGCGACTTGAATGCGAGTATCTTATGAACTCCCGTGAACATGAACCCTCACGACTATGAATCATAAGAGATCACAGGCGGAAGGTTGCGATGCTGCGCGAACGGTTGTTAAAAGGCGCTGCATCAGGGTACGCCGTGCACTAAAACGGCTTGCGAAGGTGTTCGCCGGGCAAATTACTGGCGACGACAAAGCAGCGTCTTAAATCTTCAGCCAGCTAACAGTGCTGCAGGGTCCCACGCTGACATCTTAGCAAAGCGAGCGCGGTTGACCGAATCGAAGCGCCGTCGGCTTCAATTTCGTCGCGATTGCTATGTCGTTGCTCAGTCTACACTGATGACTTGCGCATTAATATTCAAAACAGCTCTCTCGAGACTGCATGCGGATCAAACAGGCGTTCCCTTGCCGCCACTCTGTACTGGCTGAACGCGTAACGGGGGAGCCATTTGATTAAACCGGTGAAGTTTCACGGTCGCCGGTCACCCGCTTGTGCAAAATGGTCTCCCGTATGAACAAATGAGCGACCCGCTTGCTGAAACGAGTAACCCGCTTACCCGAACTAATGACCAATTTGACCCCACGAGTGACTGTTTGCCTAAACGAGTGACCCGCTCGCCCTAATGGGGAGCCGGTATGGCTCGAACAGGCAACCAGTATGGCTAAAACGGGTGACCGGTTTGACAAACGGTGATCAGTATCGCTAAACTGTTACCTTTATGAACGCGTCTACTTTCATATAGGAGGTAAATGTTTTTCTTTTTTTTTTCAGTAGTGCAAGCTTGAGCATTTGGTGTTCGTGTCGCCATGTCGTTGAATTTACTAAAAATACGTTTGGCGAAAGATTTCTTTTTTGTCGAATGTATTTACACAATAACGCATATGCAAAAACATTAAGTCTTCTCTTCATTATCTTACAATTAAAATAAAAGGCACCCCAGGTACGTACTCCCGTATATTTTGTCACTTTGAACTTTAACGTAATTTTAATTTTATAGTTACCTCAGTATGAGCTCGAGAGAGTCCAAACGCACATTGTTTTTGATATTTCTAAATATCTCCATCGCTCTAGAGGAAAAATTCAAAGCATGCACGACCTTCATTACGTCTTTATAATGAACGATAATAAAACAATACTCCCTTGCATTCCAAATTGTCAGGTTTGTATAGCGACATTTTTTCCGCAGTAAAGTTGACATTTGGGCTAGTTGGTAGTCTAACATATTGAGGTATTTAGCGCACAAGGTGGAGAGAAGAAGGACAGGAGAGAAAAGAGCGCTACTCACAACTACGTTTACTGACAAGAAAGGAAGAGAAAGAAGAAACCCAAATAATTCGCCGCGGACTCGTGCATCTACCACCAGCCCCCTGAATAATAGCGGCTCGTTCGTCCAGGCTCGTGCGGGCCCTTCTTCGTTTGTTTAAGGAATTCCCTTTCCTTGTTTGACGGCGTTACGTATTCAACGCTAATACAGTTCCTGTTTTCACGGAGGATGTAGAAGGCCTCCAATACCTCGCGGGTCAATTTGTCTTTGTTCTTCCCCAGGATATTGGTCTCGCCGAATAATGGTCTGCACGTGCACTCCCTGCAACGGAGAGGAAGATTTCCGCCCACTGTAGCCTTCAAGGAGTAATCATGCTCCCGGAGTTGGTGATTGAGTCATCTGCCCGTTTGGCCTATGTAGCCCTTGCCACACAAAACAGGTATCTTATATACGACACCCGAAGCGCATGGAAGGAATTTGTTTACATGCTTCTTGGTGCACGTGGGTTTTGTGGTACCCTCAGCATGCGCATTCACTCTAGGGCTTATTTGGCTCATTTTTTTGGTGCTGAAAAATCTGCTCTGCCCCAAAGCACCTTGCGACTTTTTTTTTTAAATGATGGGACATCTTGTGCAGGTACGGAATTACTATCGCACCTGCACACAAGGAAAGGGAATTCCTTGAACAAACCATGAAGAGCCCACACGAGCCTGGCTGGTGGTAGACGCAACGAGTCCGCGGCGGATTATTTAAGTTGTTTCTTTCTCTTCCTTTCTCGTCAGTAAACGTAGTTGTGAGTAGCGCTGTTTTCTGTCCTGTCCTTCTTCTCTCAACCTTGTGCGCTAAATACCTCAATATGACCGACATTTTTTCATTGGGTGACGAGCGGGTGAATCCCCCTGAATACGATGAAACTCGTCGCGTTGATAGCTTAGTTGGTAGAGCGGTTGACTGTAAAAGAAACCATGCTGTGATCCACAGGTCGCTGTTTCGAATCTGGCTGGACAAACTGGCATTTGTATTATAAACTCAGCGGCGGCGGCGGCTGGGTGCGATCATTTGACTGATGACTTAACCAGGAGTTTTCGCGAAGGACAGCCAAAAAATTTCCCAGGGAGGTTCCCACTAATAGCTGTAGCAGTAAACCTGTAAATCTCTACGAAACACAGTAGCTGACATTTTCTCATCAACTTTAGGAGGTTTTGACGCGGCATGAACTTTCAAAACTTGCCTACACACGCCATTTCTCTAGTCATGACATGATTAAGAGTTCGACTCAGCAAACAACATCGCAGGAATTTTTATATGCCAGGATACACGTACATGACACAAACTGTGGGCAAACGTTATCAGTTTAGGTATAAACGAAAATCTGCGCAGCAGTTGAGATTATTTCACATCTAGTATGCACTATGAGGTTTGAGCAAGAAACAAATATTAAAACAAAACGAAAATATAATGCAGTAAGCCCGCGTTAACACTAATTAATTTAATAACCCATGTTTCTCCGGGAGCTAATCCCGGCTGACATATTTTCATCAAGATCAAAAGAAGGAGGTCAGATATAAAAGTGAAGTAACGCTACATAACAAGAAAAAATCCTTGTAAGGCAAGCGCTGCAAAGTTCAAGTTACAGCTGAGATAACGGCATGCACACTTTCCATTGTTGGAGAGGGCGGCCTTTGTAACCGAGTTACGTTGAACTAGCTCCTATGAAGCAGCGAACCCCGGAGGTTTATTTGCACCGAGAAAAAAACATACACTACCGGGGAACACTTTCGGCGCCCCCCATACTTATTTTTTTGTATGACAAAGTATATCCGAGCCAGGTTTAATTGTGGTCAGTGAAGCGTATATCACACAGATAATTTCCGAATAAATTTCGTTCGTGCACAAGCTACAACTACAAGCAAGCCTGCCGGAACAGGTGAGTCAAAAAAAAGAAACGCGGAAGACATAAAAGTGACGTGACACGTGAGAGGGCACAGCACAATTCAGGTCAAGATGAATACCACCTAGTTTTTTTCAAATTAGGTACGAAGAGCTGAAAACCGAACCCCTCTGACCATAGAGCTTCCAAAAAATAATTTAACGGAAGTGTAGGTGCACTTTTTATAAGTGGATATTTGAGTGGCACGAGCACGATGCCTTCCTATAAAAAAAAAAATGCCGAAGTCATATCACTCTGAAGCAAACGCCGGAACTCAAGTAATTTTTTTAAGCTGGAGGTGGATCTATTTGTTCAATTTTTTCGCTGGAAGATTACACTTCGATTCCGTAAAAATGGATTCTTAAAGACGTTAAAAATGTTTTCCAAACAAAAAGTAAACTTTTGGCAGTTTATTTTATTCCGGCAATATTTTAATGCAAATTTTAATTTCTGTTTGTATTTACACACGCGCACGCACGCACGCACGCACGCACGCACGCACGCACGCACGCACCACGCACCCCCCCCACACACACACACACATGTGTGTGTGTGTATATATACGTATATGTATTGCGAACGAAGAAAGTGAGTGATAATTGAATTTATTGCATTGAAGTTAGGGGAAGGGAAAGGGAATGAAAGCTAATGAAAAATTGGGCCAGGAGCACACTTTTTCACTTTTAACCATGAAATACCAACCAGCCAAAACGTCAATGTTAGTCAACTTCATTCAAAATGTGGTATTTAATTCATTATTAAGTATTGCGCGATTATCCCGAACAAAAATTATTTACAAGGGCTACCTTAAAATAAAGAACACGACGGAATATTTCTCAACGCGGTCTAGGATTCTGCTATTGCAGGTGTTGCGCATAAGTTTATATAAAAAAAAAGAAAGAGCGGAATAATTTGTGTTCGTTAAGCTAATTTGGCCCATCTAGGAAAAAAAAACAAAACAAATATTGGTTTGCACAAGGAAACTGAAAAATACTGCGTTGGTTCGACCCAATTAGTGTGCACCATCTTTTTTAAGTCTCGGCAAAAGTTATTTGAATCACCCGTATAAAACTGTCGGAAAGAATTGGTCACCTCACTAAAGGGCAGTACAGTTCAGACCTTGGAACAGAAACGCTTATCTTAGTTGCATTAACGCTGGATCTCCTTTGGTTCGTTTATTTGCCGAGTTAGAAGTTTCTAGTTTATTCCTGTCTAGAAAACAATTAGGGAGACATAAAAAAATCAGTTAAAGGTTTCCTCGCATACATTTATATCAGTGCTTATTACTTCCTAGATATGGTAACGAAGGATTCGGCCGTAGTTCTGTAACTCCTAAAATAAATTTAATTTACAATATAAACCTACAACGGCAGTGTAATTATGACAATACCCAGCTTAGTGGAACTACGCATCGCCGAATGCTAACTTTCTTTCCAAATGTAACGGTAGTGGTTCAAACCAGATTCCAGAGTTTCAGAACTAACCTTTATTTCCTTGCAAAAGTTGTTTTACTGATAGTTAAAACAAATACGTCAACTTGAAAATGGGGCCCGTTTCCGCCCGTTTTCTGTAATCGGTGCCATTTAACTCCATTTATCCGAGAGGTCTGTCGGCCGCCATTTTTTCCTTTGAACATTTCAGAAAATCGCTTGTGACTTTTCAATAAGATAACAGCTATTTCTAACATTTTGGCATATTGTTTAGACTGTTGCCACTGCATTTGGGCGGATTGTGAGCGTTCGGTGGTGCGTAGTTCATTTATCTGGTGAAGAAAAAACATGTACCTTATATGCTGGCCGGGGAAGGGGGGGGGGCATCCTGTACGTAACCACTTCAGTTGTCCTTCGTAGTTCATGGGAATCAAACAGACGCGTTAAGAAAGAAAGTAAAACAGTGAAACGTTCCTTCCGAAAACGGCGGTGGGCGGGTTCAGTCACTTGTGATTGCGAACCCTACAACCACTTATGTGCTTACGACGAGATGCTGCGATTGGATGCTATGGCAACCGAAGTCCGCGCATTGTGTCGGACTGAAACACAATGTGTCATTACGCAGTACGTTGTACTCAAACGCAAATGTATAAAAAAGCAAATAACATTAACCCCCCCCTCCAAAAACGCCACCACCAAAGAAATAAAATAAATATATGTGCTTGTACAGGACGCATATATCCTAATATAAAATGTAATTGAAGAAAGTAAATCGCTACAATACTTGCGCTGTGAGGCACATTGAGTAGGCTCAAGACTGAAACTAACGACTATCTCAGCTCGTCGACCCCCAGATAAATGTGGCATTGGACCCGCTCCCCACTTCGAAATGTATTTTTTTCTGCTGCAAACAAGTTTCGAGAGAAAAGGTTTTGGAGGGTTGGAGGGGGAGTCTTTTTATTTTTATTTTGGCATTTATGTCCTATTCAGGAAGTTGAAAACTTTGGGGGCTTCGGTACCGTTAAAGGGGAGGGGGCTTGACTATTTTTGAAATGCTTTGATATTTGCGGAGAAACGGATCTCCTCGGACGTAGGAACGCAGATCAAATATATTGTTCTTTTTCAGAGATTTTGATTATTTTGGGAAGTATTACCGAATCAAAATTGCCAAAAAGCAGAACAACATTTTTCTCCGTGACAACAGTCGAAAACGTTTAAAATGATTGGAGGTTTGGGGTGAAGCGGCTGGAAAATTGGCTGCATGTTAAGCTGATGGCTGCCGCTGACCGATGACGCCAAAACATCGATGGCGTCGTCACTAAAGCCCCTTGCATCTCCGTATGTTCAGGCCCCGATCGCGATCGGCGGTACCAATGTTCCTGGTCTGTCGATACTTTGCGTCGCCAAACCCAACGCGCGCAAAGCGTAGAACGATGCTTGTCGTCCACTTCGTTACTCGCTGTCATAGAATCCAGCGCGATCCTCAGGATTGAAGCAGCGACTCTGGGCTGGGAGCTGGGCCGTGATAAGTTGGGAGAAAGAAACAAAATAATGTGGATAAGGAGTGCAAATAATAATTTCTTTTATATCAAAAATGACAGAAGGGACCCGAAAAAAAAAAAACACAAACGGATGCGCACAAAAAAACATATTGCAATTTTCCGTCCGCTAAACCATCCGCCGGCCGACTTCGACGGATTTGATGCACTCGCTTTTCGCAGCAGCATTCAACGTTCGCTTACGTATAACATCGAAAGGAGAGGATAATTTCTAAATTACGCCCTTTTCGAATTCGAAACTGTAGCGCACTCCGAATGAACATTCCAGGCTTCAACTTAGTTTTAATTGCACACCGGTTCGACATGTGGCATGTGTTGTTTCGAGTGGAAACGGCGGCCGTCGAGATACTTCTAGCACATGATCCAACATAGCTGATAAACGAGGTCGTACGTATTTCTAATTCAATCTACCTTCGGTTCGTCATCGAGCTTCAGGTTTCCGAATCCGGCTTGCTAGGCCTAAAACGATTGTCCTGGTAGCGCGTAGAGCAGTTCACGTACAGATTCGCCCATTCGATCGCACGGGCGTAGTGCACACTAATACACAAAACGCGGAGGTACTACACTGAACGGCCAGAACAGAAGACGACAGGTGGTAGTTTTAAATTGCAGATATAAGCGCCCCGCGCACACACTAAGATTAATCCGGCACGGGGATACTCGATGGGGCGACGGAACGCCGCGTCATGGGTGGCGCTCAATCATCTCAATACGCTAGCGGCACTAGAGTGCATGAGCGGCAGATGTCTCCACACTGTCGCAGACAAAACTACAGGTACCCTACCTGCGAGCGGCTACAAGTGCCAAACATTCAACCAGACCTGTGCCCGTTACTTCAAACAGGTGATATATTATAATTAAAATTACCGAGCCTCAAACGCAACCAATTAGCGTGACAAATTGCTTTCGCTGAAAAGTAACAGATTACTTTACTTTAAACGTTACAAATCACTTTCACGTTAATTTTCCCGTACCCCTATAAACAGAAACAATAAAAACAATATTGATGTTTTGAAAAAAAAAACGTTCTGCAGCACTAGTATTCATTTCTCATACGCCCGCGCTATGACAGGCCTCGGAAAAAAAAATATTGTATTTAAGACCAAGAATGTAGGTGCGCTCCGTTCACATGTCAGCTAAAAAGGCAGTGAAAGTTCGGACAACACCCGCCATTACGGTAGATTACGGCGACCGCAAATGATTCATGTAGTTCAGAAAAAGTCTAGCTGTGCGCATGCTTATTAGCAGCGTGTACCTCCGCTACCCATGTACCCCCGAGGAGTCAGGCCAAGTCCTGACCACCTCCCGGGCCCTGGCGGTCGCGGAGGCCCTCTGGGCCTCCACCACCCCAATACCTGATCCCGGAAGACCAATAAAGTGTCCTCCTCCTCCTCCTCCGCGAGGTCTGCTTGATCTTTGTTTTTCGCATATTTGTATATGCATTCCACGCTTTTCTAGCGGCTCTAGTGACCACTAAGAAATCCCGTTTTTTTCGGTTATTGTATTGTCGAACTTGCTATCTTTATGCTGTTCTATTGCCTGCTCATATTGCTCTAAATTTTGTATTCCGCTCATATTAAAAAAAAAAAAAGTTACGAGAACTTAAAGTAATCCGTGACAAATATGTGTAACAAAATTACATTACAAATCACTGCCGCAAACAAGTAATGCGGCAGTTACAAAATTACTTGAAAAGTAAAAGATTACTAGCCAGGTCTGCCACTTACTGAGTGAGAACGGCCGGCGGGCGTGTCTTTCAAACACC
>JAZHYW010002944.1:0-52784 GCA_037355805.1 Ixodes ricinus
CGCAGCAATAGAAAATACGCAGGCACTATTTCCTCTTGGGGAGTCCATCCTGTGTCCCCACCACCGCCATAAAATTCACCAATAAAAATTGTTAATTTCGTGGAGATTCCAAAAGGTACTAATATTGATCTTTTTAGACACATGCACATTATATTTTGAGATCCACGTCAAATTTTAGGATGTAGGTGACGTGATACAGCTATTATTGTTTGAAAACGAGCGAACTATGTTTTCTCCTTCCTTGTTACGCGGGAGTGATGCGCCCGCGCGGCGACGCGGGTGCGTCGCTCCGTCAAGTTCAACTCCGTCGTCTACCGGTTTTCTTCCCGAGGCTCCCACTTCATCCCGTTCTCGAAGCAAGGTTCGCGAAGACGCGAATGGTTACGTTGCACCAGGCAAGAAAACGACCACCGAGGACCTCCTCCACATTCCTCGTTTCTGTGCGGACAACTTCGAGGCATTCGCCAGCGGTGACTGTAGTTGTGGACGCCATCAGTCTGCTGTACCGACGCTTCTGCTTCCCGTCGCCGACGGGACCGAGCGAGGAACCCGCGAAAAAGTCCAGGTTAGTGTTTTGGTGATTTTTGTGAGTTTCATGAACGTCGCATTTGGTAGCAGTCTGCGTGACATACGTGTTCGAAACTGAGGGTGTTTTGAGAAGAGAGAACCGTGTTTTTCGATCCGCGTAAATAAACTACGCATCGTCGAAAGTTGAATATCGCTGAGACGCTAGTGATGGCGACAGAATGCGAAAGTTTGCGAGCATGACGTTACCTGAATCAAAAGGATACTAATACTTTATTTGTACTCAGTGGGGGAGGATTACCCACGCGTACAGAATCACAAAAGGCAATGCAGCCCATACCGGAATGGAACCGATGTCCACCTAAGCCTAATAACGTCACGATCTTTTTTTTCCTTCTAGGACCTAGGTTTTCTCTCTTTTACCACAGACCCGGGTCATTTTGAACATGATCAGCATCCACCAGCTCGCCTGCACACTCATTGTCGTCGTGTTCTGCGGTGCGGTTTATTTACTTGGACCAGAATGCACGGCTCTGTTTTCTCAAACAGCTGCCACATCTCGCAAGCCACCGGCAGGAATTCTTTTTTCCGGCCTGCCGGTTCGAGCTTCATAACTGAGAACACGCTTCATTCGCGAGCTTGGAGTGTGTATGCGCAGCCAAAGCACGGCGAAACGAGCGAATGTGGAAACCGGTCATCCAAATGAGACGCCCTGTGATGTGCCCGTGCTTGTCGTGCCGGTTCCCACGAGTGGCTCGCGCACTGAACGGCCAGTGCGCGAGCCACACGGGACGAGCGCAGCGCTCGTCCCGTGTGATTCTTCTACGTCCTCGTCTGTTTTTGCTGTTTCCTACGATGAATCAACTCGCCCAACTCTCCATTCTTCTAAGTGTCAGAAACTACGATCGCCCAAATAGCATCATTCAGGCATTGTGAAAAACATCGTAGTATAAAAGTGCTATTTGCAGGTCCTAGTCTCAGCAGCTGGACTGCTGCATCCTGCAAGGCAGAAAGGATCCTGAGGGACTGCACTGTCGAGATGAATCTCCCTGGTCGTGGAGGAGCCAGTACCGTTGGATACTTTCGACTCTGCCGTCCCCTACTGCAGCAGCGAGGTGCCATACAACTGCATATTTCCTGCTCCCAGCAGCATGCCAGACTCTGATGCGACATACTCTCCATCCCACTCTGCCAAAGGTTTCGAGAGGTAAGCTATGCATATGTGCGCCTAGAACTTACAAGTTTGTCTGATCTTTGCACGCCTTGTGCATTTGTTTACCCTCCCTCCGCATGCGTCCAAATGCTTGTGCCCCCTTTAATTTTGCCCAGTGACAGTGCTTGCTTGCTTCGTCATCGTGCGTTCCTCGTGCTTTTTATGCTATCCATTGCTTGTGTGCCCCTCCTTGTGTTCCGATGCGCCACAGACGAGTAAAGAAATACATGCTCTCCGCATATTTTTTTTATGTCCCTCACACGCAGGGGCGGATGCAGGAATTTCCTGAGGGGGGGGGGGGGGTCAGGTGTTGGTCAGCGTATACCATATGTTTAGGAACCCCCTCCCCCTCTCCTTCGTTTTACGCCCCTAAATTTTACACATGCAGAAATCAAGAGGGGGGTCAGGACATCCGGACCCCCTCTAAATCCGCCCCTGCTCACACGTAATACTGCATTGACTTTTCTTTTCATGTGCTGCCACAGACATCCTGAAGAGGCTACACCTTGGCAAAGCAGCTCTCCTGTTGGTCTTTAATAAATGAGGCTTTCATCGAGGAGGTAGACTGGAACTGTATAAACCAAACCTGGGCAACTGTGTATGACAGCACAAACATTTAACAAAAGTTCAGTACCATTCCGACTTACAAAGCTAAACATATTTTCCAGTCTACACTACGGTTTCCCCTCCCATCTGCAAAATTGTCTCTTCTCGATTATTCACTGGTTCACAAAGATAACCTATTATGCCTTGCTAACCTTTGAGGAAACAAACGAAAATAGTTTTAGCCAAAGCCGAATGATTATGCACAGGTTTGTTCGGACAGTAGAACTTTTGCCAAGCACCAAGGAGCATGCTGGAAGTGCATTTACGTACGGCATATCCAAGAGTAACAAGACATGCACACTCAGCATTTGCATATGTCCCCACCATTCTCCTTTGTGCCTTGGCAAAAAGGTTTGAATTTAACCACTGAAAGGAATGTCAGTTATTCATTTACTGGGTAACTCGTATGTGCATTGAAGGAGCAAGAGCAAGCCTTGTTCCTAAACAGCGTAGTGTACGAGCCTTCCCAGCCAATGTGGCTCTGCGAACAAAGCCCTTCACTATGATTTACATTCAACATAATCTGTCGGCACTCGTGTTTTGGCCAGCCTTTCTCTCTGTCTGTATCTAGTAGTGATGGACCGAATCTGCCAAACTTCAAATTCAGATATGCCAAACTGTTAAAAAAAGTTTAGCGAAAATTCGTTAAAAATTTGGCAAATGTCTGCGCACGCGTGAGATGCGATGGAGCCATGGATTGCAAATGGACGCCGTGCGGTTACCATCGGGCAGTGTAGTACTACCAGTGGTTACAGCAAGGTGTGGAGTATACGACATAGTAACTGTGTGTTTGTCAGCCTTTGTGAGAGTGGTTCGCTTCAATATTCTTTTGCCTCAAGAATAACAACAATAATTTGCGATAAGCTGCAAACCACATAAGAACGTAATTAAAAAAAAATTGCCAGAGCAGCATTATGCAGCACACAACGTGGCGCAGTGGAGGACGATCGTTCAGAAGCAGTTATATGCATTGACGGTCTCTCACGCTGTTCAGAAAACGCGCACAAAAATTGTTGCACCGTTTACGTGACCCGCTCCGGCCAACCCAAAAAGTTTATCTCCACTGCGTAAAAACATTGTCTGCTTCAAATGCCATTGCCTTAGAAATTGCCTTCTCAAAATTTTTACACGCATCCATAATTATGAAAACTTTGATAAAGTGTTTAGGGCTTTACAAACCTCACGACAGACTAGTTTCGAAAAGTGTGAACTCTGCGTTTATTTTTTAATCAACATTGATGCGTCGATCTCCATGCGTTCTCCCATAAATCGGGCACCTCCTGGAAGCGCGAGTACCACGTGACTCGCGCCGAGCTGCTCTGTCGGCCATGTTGTCGGTAAAACATGCGGATTCAAAGGATTACATTGTTCTGCTCTTAGGAGCTATATAGTGCTGTGATCGCTACTACCCTACCTCGGTGTCACACCACTTCTGCAAAAAGTCACTGTAAAATTGCCAGTAAACTTGCAAAAATGACACCTATACAATTATCTTGCAGAATATTACCTTATTTAGTAATAACTGTGTCAATATACATTTAAAAAAAAGAAACCTAAACCTTTTTTGCTTGAAATACAAAATATCAACTTTTAGGTTTGACAACAAAATATTTTTACCGAATGTTTAAAAAAGATCGGCGAAAATTCGGCTTTGTTAAATCCTAAGATTCGGCACCGAATTTTCGATTCGGCAAAAAGTTTGGCCCCTTACTAGTATCTAGTCTCGCTGTTTCTAGATAATCTGCAATTCACAAAATTCATCGAGTCACCCAAAACAAACCATCTTAAAAAATTGTGCTTCCTCTTGGAGGTCATGAGAAACTCGAACAGCTATGAATGGGCAATATGCAAAATAGCAGTGTCCCTAATGGTTCAGGTGCACTTTGGGAGCAGGAGACTGTCAACGAGTAATTTCGGTTTCACTGGGTTGTGCATCTGTTGTGCTATTGTCTCCGCACCACCATTGCTCATGTTGTTGTGGATGCTCCACACTTGCGCACGATGCAGTAAGTACTCTTTTCTTCTCGTTGCTACATATCGGTTGCAGCGAATAACAAAACAATTAGGATTTTTCTCGACACACGCCATACTAGTCACGTGAATGCAGATTGTGTTTGCCAACTCCTTGAGCAACCTGAACAGCCACAGAGACTAGTACTCTGTTTCTATAACACCCTTGTTTCCGCGGCCAATTTTCACACAGCAACGTAGCAAAGGGCGCAAGTTTGCGCTTGAACGTTCTCGTACAGTGAGCTTCGTCATGTATTGTGTTAGCCCAATTGCAAATAGCGATTGGCGAAGCAAGGGTGTTATAAAATGAGTGCTAGTCTCAGTGGATGTTTTCGAGGTGGCAAACAAATGCACGCAGCGAGCTGGCACGGCATTCAGCGTATGTCGCTCTGCGTTCACTTCAGTTCGCCGTTGGAACGTTCTCACTCAAAACCCGTGCCAGAAAAATTAATTGTTTCATTATTCGCTCTTGTCAGATTTGTAGCGACGAGAAGAAAAGAGCACTTAGTGCATCGTTCACAAGTGTGGAGCAATCCACGACGACGTGAGCAATGGCAATGTGGAGACGATAGCAGACGACAGATTCACAACCCGGCGAAACCGAAACTACTTATTGACAGTCTCCTGCTCCCAGAGTGCACCTGAACCGCTAGGGGCGCTGCTATTTTACTTATTGCCCATTGGCTCCAATAGCTTGTAGCGTCCACTGCAGTCAGTTGTAAGGTGAAACGGAGTATGGAAATATTTGCACAGAAGCGCCGCGAAGATGGCAGCCAAAAAAACCCCAAGTGTTCTTGGTGAAAAGTTATGCAAATCGATTACAACTTTGAATTCGACAATAGTAAGTTGTCACTTGGCTCTAACGGCTAACAATACATTTGTGTGAAGACCGACCATTGGACGATGCATTGTTTACTTTTGTGGTGAGAAAAAACATGGTTCTATACCGAGTATAACAAAAACACTTTTATTCAGTCACAGCGATCAGGGCACAGGAACCAGGAAAATGTGTCGCTGGCGATCGGTCCCTAATTGTTTTCACCATGCAGAAGGGCAGTGGTCGCCTGTTGCTCTGCCCCAGTCGCAGTCACAACCACAGCATCCACTGCCTATAGGCAGCGTACCAGAAGCACCTGAAACAATATCTATTGATTGAATGTAAGAAAAAAACACCACTTTAATTAACCACAGTAACTGAAGCAATGACCACATTGATCAGATGTAAGAAGCAATACTCTATACTCTCAAGTGTACACGTCTTGTGTTCGTTTCCCTGGGAAACCAATAATATATTATGCTGCTTTTATGTTCCCTGTCGCTGTGCATGTGATGCATCTGCCAACGAACAGCTAGTCGGCACAACAGACTATAAACACTGCGGAGAAGTGAGCTTGTACTGTATGCCAAGCACAGCACAGATGTCGAGACAACCTTGCTCTGGAAGTATGATCCACCATGAGCTCTGCAAGAAAGCCGAATCTGGTAAGGACGGCGAGAAGGCAATCCCAGATTTCTTTGCGAAAGAAGCTTCTGTAAAGGGAACAATTCAACCAATTTCGTGAAGTGATCAGTCACGACAGGAAGATATTGATTACTGTACGTATTATGAGGAAACGATCCCATTACGGGTCGCAGGCAACAATCTGCCAAGGAGAGTGGCTTACGATTGGTTGCATAAATCTTGGTAGGTGACCTTCGCGTGGCTTTGACTTCTGACATCCTGGACAAGTGTGGGCATACTTCAGTATATCCTGCCTGATTCCTGATCAAGTCTCGACATGGCATAACTTATTGCAAGTCATACTGCTGCTGGTGTGACCTGATGAGGCTGAATCATGGAAGTGACTGATGAACGGCGTTCGAAGTTTCACAATCCTGAAAGGCGAGCCATGGGCGGCATCGTCTGCTTGAAAAATGTAGCTGAGAAGAAGTCCATTCTCTCTCAGCAAGTATGAGTCGTACCTACCATTGCTCTCAGCGCAGCCTACCCTTTGTTCCGCAAGCTTCTCGCACACCCGTAGACGGAGTTTCCCCTCCCACTGTGCCTTGCGAAGTCCTCTGATCACCAACGTCCCCCATTCTGACTGATGTGTCGGCCACAATGCCAGTTATTCCCACCAATGCATGTTCGTCCCGAGTGGGAAAGACCTGCAAAGGAGCACACGAGAGCACATCTGCCGCAACAAAACTCCCTTCTTGTATGTAGTGGCTTAGTGGTATGGCTGTAATGTCGGAGCTCATTGTGCGAGACGTCCGACTGGATTCCGCAAATTATTCAGCCAGGAAAACACTTGATTGGTCTGGATCTGAAAGTATGTGCCATTGAAATACATGTTAAATTTTTTTAGGGCAAAAATAATGGCAAGACACTCCTTTTCCATTGCGTAATAGTAGTGTTTGGCCGCTGTCAGCATGCGGCTGGTGAAGGCAACTGGCCGAAGAACACCGCTGTGTTCCTGAAGCAGGACTGCACCAAGGCCACAGTCGCTGGCATCAGTCTGAACAACAAACAGTTTAAAGAGACCCGGAAACTAACGAAGCGAAGTCGGTGATTGCCTTCGAGAGCCGAGGGAAAGCGTCTTGTTGCTTTCGTCTCCAATGCCAATTTTCTCCTTTGCACATAAGCAAATGCAAAGGGTTAGCTATCTTGGCACCAGTGGCGGTCCCAGACATTGGTTTAGGGGGAGGGGCGAAATTGCTGCTTAAATAACGGAAACAGAGACATCACACTTTTTGTGAATAAAGACTTTTTTTAGTTAGTCCCACTGTTTGCAAGTCGGAAATGCGCAACATGTAAACCTTTGCTCGCAATATAGGCTGTAAAATAAAAAAACTATTGGCTGTAAAATAAAAACGTATAAATTAAAATCAGCAGAACCCATTCTTTGGGAATGATTATCTACGTTAATGCGAATAGCATCAAACGGTGCGGAGTTATGCGCGTTCGTCAGGTGGCCGGCACACTCTAGATACGCCAGCCCACTCTTGAGGCGATTCTAAATTTGTTGACACTTTCACAGCCCTGCGCACGATCTCCGCAGCCCAGCACGTGCGTTTGTGTCACTTAGAAGGCGAGCAAAGCATGCGCATACGTACAAACACTCAAAATGGTACCGACCAGACTTTCTGGCGTCTCAGCTAGTCTCAACAACGGTACTCTAAACGGTTGTTTATGGCTTACCATAGACGCGCTTAGCGCTGCACAGACGGTGCGCGCACGTCCATGTACGAGGCTCATTCCGTCTGGTAAGGCTGAGCACGGCCGCTACATCACCCTCTCCCGAGCGCGGGAGAGGGTGACTAGCGATCCGTGCTCAGCCTCACGAA
Organism: Ixodes ricinus; assembly: GCA_037355805.1. Taxonomy (NCBI): domain Eukaryota; kingdom Metazoa; phylum Arthropoda; class Arachnida; order Ixodida; family Ixodidae; genus Ixodes; species Ixodes ricinus. The sequence goes on from JAZHYW010002944.1 coordinate 7,682, forward strand.
GCGGAATGAGCCTCGTGCATGGGACACGCGCGCACCGTATGTGACAGCGCTGAAAGCGCGTCCTATGGTAACGCTATAAACAACCGTTTAGAGTGCGCTGAATGACTGCCTTCATAGCTCTGTGGTTAGCGCGTCTGCCTGCTGATCAAAGGGTCAACGGTTCGAATCCCAGTCGGCGCCGGTCTTTTTTATTTATTTATCGACCCGCGGCGTAAGATGTTAGATAGCAGTATAGATAGATACATAGATAGACGAAAAGTGCGTGAAGTATCCAAAGAATGCTATTCGCATTAAAATATATAAAAAGCGATCGATTTGGGCAGGGGCGTTCGCCCCGCTCGCCCCCCCTTAGGACCGCCACTGCTTGGCACAGTGTGGGACGAGTTGGCAATAACATCCAATCGATCCTAGAAAGCATTGCAAGCTCTTGACGTCTTGCGGCTGCGGGCAATCGGTTATCGCGCACATCTTGTCCCGATTGGGGTGAAAAACTTGGGTTAACAACAGCAAAGCCAAGAAGGTTCATTTTCTTTTCAGGGTGAACTGTCAAGTTGGCAGATTGCATTTGCTCAAGGACAATCCTAAGATGTTCGAGGTATTTCTTGAAAGATTGGGGAAAATTCATGTATGCCATCACAAACTTGCTCTTTGTATCATTGACAGCAATGTCCATTCGATGTTGAAAGGTAGCGGGCAAATTTGAAAGGCTCGAACACTCCCTTGTGATAGGTGAAAGCGGTTGTCGAAACCTCCTCTGGGTCTATCTCGATTATCCTAGACTGCAGTCAAGCGCTGTGAACACTTTCGTGTTGTCGATCGCGTACATGATCGAGTCGATCAAGGGAAACTGGTATGAATCTCTCACCATTACAGCGTTGAGGCTGCGACGGGAGAAGCCCAATGACTCTGCGAGTTGCAAACAGCTCTGGTGTCGATCCACTCCTGTAGTGCTGCATTCAGGAGAGCTCGTACATGGACGATGAGGGGCTTTGGGTTGCACCGCAGTTGGTCGAGCGTCGCCAGTCTTGATTCGATGCAGCAGCACATCAGTCTTTCCCGGAACTTCCGTGTAGTACATTGGTGGAAATGGCTGCAAGATGCTTTCTAGCTGTTGCTTTTGTTTCCTGGACGCTGGACGCACCTGCAGGGCGTCTCAGACACCGGCAGGAAAGGCTGCAGCAAACCTTGTCGTACAGAGAGCCGGGAGAGTTGCGCTGGTAATGCAATCCTCTCGCCTGGTGAAGGGGGTCACATCCAGCTGAATGTCGTCCATCCAGCCAATAGCCGCCAACATCAAAGTCGAGCAAACGTTTTTCGCCTGCAATAAAATCTCCATCAAAAGGTAATTGCCGCGTTCAAGCCTGGCAGATAAAGAAAATGCTAGCGTGCCTCTTCGTCGAATAGAATGCCGAGCCTTGCAGCGCACTGCAGAAGTGTATTTTAGGAACAAAGCGGTTTTTTGTTTTGTTTTGCACAGCTCAAAAAAGTCTCCAATAAGCAAACTTTCTGCTCCGTTATCAAGAAGGGCGGCAAAGGGAACAGCAAGTAGCCAAAGTGTCATGTGGATGCATTGATCTGTAGGTCGTATGCGACACAGACGAGAGAAGTGCTGGCGACTCGCTCATCCCGAGGCTGGAACTCGCTGCCGCCAGCTTGGGCCGGCGGCAGCGAGATCTCCAAGTTCAGCGTCACGGGCCCTGTTGGTTCCCCTGGGGGCTATGTTGCACGTTTTGGACTCCCAGGCGACTAGGGAGAAGGAAGTGACGTAGGTGTGAATGAACGTATCTTAGCAACACCACGCATCGCGTCATCAGCGACTCCACCAATCAACATCCAAAGAGCGTTGTTGACGTCACTTCCTTCTCCCTAGTCGCCTCGGAGTCCAAAACGTGCAACATAGCCCCCCAGGTTCCTCTGGCCCCGGCACCACCAGTGCAGGCATTGGCTGCGAGAATGGTCACGCTGTCCGTAGTTGTAGCAGGAACTGGGCTGCCAACGGTCTTCTGCTGCTCTATTTCCAATGTTACCCCAGTCTCTCCAACACTGGCCGCTGCCTCTCAACTCCACTGGTTCATTCCCTCATTGCCAGCCACCTCTCGGCCCAAGCTGGGGCATTTGTTGGCCGTTCAATGATCTCGAAGACGGTTAGGCAGCCGGCCTTCGCCGTGGGGGGACTGCAGCCGGCCGCTTGAGAAGGTCTGCAGCACCTGCCGCAAAATTTCGCCCTGGTGCGGGCCCCCGGGGGAGGGGGGCAATCCCAGCTGCCTGGGGCTTCCCTGGATTAGGAATTTAGACTCTTGACGACCCAGCTTGTTGTAAAAACATTGGACCTCCCGACGACAGTCAAGGGGGTTCAGGGCGAGGGGCAAGTAGGCGAGGTTGGCACAGACCCTTTCAGGAAGGTGTCGAGTCGGAGTTGCTCGTTCTTGGTCGACGCATGTGGGGGTACCCACGCACAGGACGGCTCGGAGGCTTCTGCAGCTGGGGGCGGGAGGCCTGTAGTCCACGCAAGCCGCGATGGTTTCCTACGCGAGGTCTTCAATGGTGTCGTAGTTGGACCCATGAAGATACATGTTGTAACAGGGGTGACTGACGAACAATGCGAGTAACCCTCTCCGACTCGAGAGCAGCTTGCACTGCTCGGTTGAGCAGTTCCTGCATGACCCGAATATACTCCACAAGGCCTTCTTCTCGGTTCTGTGTGCGACACTCGATTTCCCGCTGGACTCGGGACTCGTACCCCGGTGCCAGGAACTCCTCTCGGAAGCTGCGGCGGAATGCCTCAAGAAATGGAAATAGAATGACTAATACCCGTGCCACACGGGCAACTCGAATACCATTTACAACGAATGACATTTGTGTGATTGACAAATCGGCTCGCGATCTGTCGCGCGTGGAACGCCCCGCGCTCAGAGTGTCGCGCGCTGATTGGCCGATCGTTCAAATGTCATTCGTTGTAAATGGCATTCGAGTTGCCCGTGTAGCACGGGTATAAGGCTATATGAACGACACGGAGAGCTCACGCTGGACAGAGCGTGTATCACTGGGAGCTCGGTAACCCCCCCCCCCCCCCCGCGTTCACGTCGCTTTGCTGTGACAGCATGCGGCTGCTAATTACAAAACTACCGTATTTACTCGAGTAATAGCCGCACTGTTTATGAAGAAAACCTGAGGGTTCGTTTTTCCGCGGAGCACGCAGATTGCCAATCACCGCGATCGACAGCATGATTCCAGCTGTTTACAAGACAGAGATAATGTTTTCGTGCGAAGATACCATCTGTGAAGATTGCATTTGTATGGAGAATCGTGTTCTCGATCTGGTTATTCGCTTTGTTATTTATGCGCAACGCAATGATTGGCTGCATATGTGTTCTGTGGGAAAGTAGACGGAAGGGCCTTGTTCATAAATAGTGCGGCTATTACTCGAGTAAATACAGTATTAGCCATTTGCCCTCCCCCCCCCCCCCCCTTTGCGGCGTCCAGCCGGCAACCAACGCTCCACTGTTCCCCATGCACCTCCGGAAAGGGAGGACCATACCATTTAGTTGAGCGAAGTTTCGTCGAAAACATTCATTCTTTTCACTGTTAATCATAGAAAAGAAATGTAAATATTGCCAAATGCCTCAACAAAACAATGTTTGAGAAAAAAAAAAAAGGTAAACCCACAAGGGGGGTCGAACCCTGGTCTGCTGCGTACGAGGCAGACGCGTTACCACTATGCTACTTTACAGCTTCGGAAATCTTGTTTTGACAGTTAGTTTTATACGAGAACCAAAACGTTTCGCGTCGTGCATATAGCCCTTTCCGGTCGAGGTGCAGTCAATTAGAATCTGCAACACCCACCATCGTCTCGCACTCGCCGGCAAGGCAAGGGGGAAGATCCCCTTCAGCACGTAGGCATCCGAGGCGCTACGCGTCCGAGGCGCTGGACGCTCTTGCGTAGACGCCCCGCACCGCCACGAAGTCGGCGACGGACTTGCGGTCGTCGAGCCCCTCGGGCTCGCGCTGCCGCTGGCCGCCGGTCCCGCCCGTGACGGCTGCTAAATGCTCCGTCACCAACTCGAGGGCGGTAGACATACGGTCATTGAGGGCCAAGATCTCAACCGACGACGGACCGGAGCCCAACTCCGACTCCGTGTCGCTGGAGGAGTCCTCATCCTCGGCTCGCAGCTTGGGAGGCATGGGCAAGAAGACGAAAACGCACGGCAAACAAGACAAATAAACAAAAAACAGACACGTGAAGCGAACATTAAAAAAAGCATAACGTGCGGACGTGCGGCAAGAAAAACGGGCGACGATGATTGAAACGGTGTCGACGCCGATCGCAAGTTTCACGATCGGTAAGCCGTACTCACCTGTTCCTTGTCGCCCCGCATTTTCTTCTGCCCATAGTGGCGTCTACTGTGTAAAGCGAGTCGTAGCACACCCGGGCTGAGGCACCGCGAGTCGAAATCCAAGTGGCTCGTCACGCAGCGCGCCGGCCCTGCTGCTTGCGTACGGCGGCAGGGTACACCCGGCGGCAGACAACCTGACGACGATCTCCATCGGCATGCAGCAACCGCATTGGCACCTTAAAACAGAAAACCGGCATCAACTATACATGTGAGTTTTACAATAAAGAGCGTATCACCTATCAGTCTGTGTAGCGGAGCCGCTGGGTTCCGTCGCCGAGTGCGTTCTTCTCTTTGTATCCGGAGTCCGGTGTCGATGCCGAAGACGCTTCGCTGGCTTCGCAGCGCCTTGGAATGCCGTCGTCTACGTATGCGGCGCGTTCGAGGCGTCGGCGTCGCGCGTAGAAGCGGCGTCGTACGGGATGAACCTGATATCTGCCGTCCGCCGAAGAATTTCCATACGACGACACCGCATTCGATGAACGTTTTAAAATGAGTCCGTCCAATACGCACACATTCGAAAAGATCAGTCCGCCGAATACGCGCACATTTCAAAATCAGTCCGCCAAATACGCGCGCATTTCAAAATCAGTCCGCCGGGACTCGTGATTGGCTGGCGCACGCCCTTCCCTGCTGCCTTCCCGTCCGACAGCGCCCCTGACGGGGTGCGCCTAGGCGCAGAACACCGATCTTTGATTGGATTTTTAATAGGGAAATCGGCCGCCCTTGAATGTAATTTTAGGATTTATAGGATGCTTAGAGCCCGTGGATTGCGTTATGACTATAAATAGACGATCTCAGAAAGCACTTGAGTGCCCCTTTAAGGTGCAACCCCATCTTTCGTTAGTGTCATTCTAAACCAACAGGTCGCAATGGTATCACCTCCCAGACCTGTACATCAATTCAAAAAATTATGTATGGTGGTGCTTCGAAACAGTGTGGTATTTTTCTATATCCTGAAATTAATATCCCTGGTCCTTCGCGTGTTTTTTTTTTTTTTGTGAAAGCTTTTTTTGTTATGCGCACGGCTGCGCCAGTTCTTGTGGAAGGGTGCCAGTTGCCTACGCTCCGAGCTCACGTCTCTAATGGATGTGGTCAGAACAGAATGCGTAAATCGTATGAGCTGAGGGCGACAAAACAAAACAACCGACCCGTTGAAAAATATAAAATTGCCTGTGCGCCGTTAGCACACCGCACACCGGGGACTTCGGATGCCAGTTACACATTTTTAATGTGTTCAGATTTATTTGACGGGCCAGCCCTTTTGTCGTTAATGTGCTTGGCTTTTTATGAATTTCAAGGAAAACGTGATGACGTGATAGTCTTGGCCTGGTGAAGGCGAGCGGGTTGAACATGAATACATAAAATTTAAGGAATAAAACACGGAGGACAAGTCAGGACAACCACATGTCCTGTGCTTGTCCTCCGTGTTTTATTCTTTCAATTTTATGTGATAGTCTTGGGTTTCTAAAATCCTAACTTCAGAAATTAAATACTTCAAAAATTAAATAAAATAAACTTTTTTTTTTGCGAGGGGGGGGGAGGGGGGGAAGGTGTTTCATTTAGGTATCTGGGTGTTTATTTTGACCAAAACCACGAGACTGGAAAACACAGAATAATGACACTCAGGTGTCAGTATTTGTGTTTTCCAGTTTGGTAAACCCAAAGTCGGACTGGTGCGGGAGTCATAATAAAGCAATGCCAAGGTTAAAAAATTAACGCCCAGTAATAAACGATAAGAAATAATTTTAATACGGGTTTCAGTGATAAATGCAGTGACTGGCAAGTGAAAATATTCTGGGTCTGTAGATAGCTTTCGCACAGAGTTTAAGTGATGCACTAGTCTTCATTCGGTCATTGAGGCTCGCAAGCAGTGGTGTGCAAAAATTTAAAATATGCAAACGGGTAGAGTTTGACGTTGTATAAAATATAGTGTAAGTACGCACATGACACGCTGATTAAGACTGAACCAGCCCTACATTTGGCACTAACATTGAGCGTATCGAAAGGTAAGGGTGCATCGAAAGCTAAAGCTTGTACCCACATACTGCTCAGGCCAAAACGTTTGAATATTCATAGTACTTTATTACCCTTATGTTTGGTGTAAGCTGTCTCCTGATTTCTTACAACAGAAAGAAGGAAAATGTTCTAACTCTGGGATTGATAAAAACAAACCCACCTGCTGACAGCTACCAATCATCTCGCGGCGCCGATTATGAGTATTCACTGCATGTCAACGAGTCGAGTGCTGAGAACGAGTTTTTTTTTCTACGTGATTTCATACAATCGCAGTTATTCTTGACAAACAACAATGTTTACCCACGCAAGCGACATTATGTGAAGTTTAGAATATTCTGCATTGATTGTGGCACACGTGGCAAGTAGCATAGGTTTTTTGCCATCCGCAAAATAGAATGCCCCTGGGTTAACTTGGTCTCTAGTGCATGTCACACACAATAAAAGAGCACGAGCTGAATCGCAGTGGAAAGTGAAAACAATAATGATATACAAGTGTGAAGTTACGTGAAAACTGAGACAATGAACATATGCAGAAGGTAAGCTTTGTTTCACCAAATCCATTACCAGTAAAGTATTTCGCTTTATCGTGCGAGCGAAGCGGAACCTACAAGCGCGAGCATCGCTGCCCTCAACTACTCTTCCAGTGAACAAGCGCACCCTCCAAAGAATGAAGCTCGCTTTTATAGCTTTTTGTGCTTTCAAACCTTTTAAACTACACTTGTAATAAATTATATTATTTCATTTTTTTATCAAATGTGCCTATTTTTTTGTTGTTGTTGTTGTTGTTTTTTGTTATTTGCGTCAACGTGTCATTTTCGTTGATATATAATATTTTTCCAGAAGTCCTACAACTCAACTCTCACATTAAAAATGAAATGTCATGGCGCATTCAAAATTAGTCATTAGTTTTTTAGAGCTGAAATAAGAAAACCTGTATACGCTTTTCTTCCTCGCGATTTGATTTTCTTACAATACGACATTACTTTTTCAGTTTTCCTTCGTATTTTTCGCGTTCAGATTTGATTGCAAAAAAAAAAGTAACTTAACTTACGAACGACGTTTGAAAAAGAAATAAAGCTCGACATGTCGATCCGCTCCGAAGACCACTGCTTTTTCCTCCTGTTCATCCCGATATAAATATTTCTTCTGTGATGATCCTTTGATTTAAATACAGAACATATGCACATACAAAGCACCAGATGATAAACGAGCGGTAAATACAAATATGTTTTTGGACATTTTTTTGCGGGAAAGGTCCGATATAGACCACCATCCTGGTAAAACCGGTCTTAGTTAAATCCGATTCAAATTATCTTGATTTTTCTTCTTCACCCTGGCTACAGCCCTCGCTCCGCTTTCATATCAACCCATTTAGTGTGTTATCGCATTTATTTCTGACGCAGCCGGGATGGAGGAAAGGCGACCTTTCTTTATTTTCCCTTCGAATGAGGTAAGAATGAAAACCCCTGCTTCTTATAGAAATGGTGAAATGTGAAGATTTGGGACTGCGGTGTCGGTATACTAGAAAAAGTGTAATTTCATAAATAAATACCCAGAAACTGCTCAAGCTGCAGCACTCTACACTGGTTATATTTTCCCCTGTTACTTTTTTAATTAACGTTCGACTGAAATTATTTCATTTTCGTCGGGCAGCGCCTGGCGTGTTACAGGCCGTTTATGTTTTTTAACATATTTTTGTTAGTGAGGTAGAGAATGACCGGATGTGCATAAGGCATACCAGCATACTTCAGTTGAGTGAACGTATTTCACTTGAGTGAGCGCTCGATGACATGGCCAGCAGAGAGCAGCCCGAAGATGTATTCTAGAGCACTTTTCTTCTTTTTGATGCAGTTGGTCTCCGTTTCATGTCAACAAAGGGCATGATCACTGCTGCCGACAAGTTCTTAACCCCGTCACCCCTCGGCATCGGCCTACACAAGGCCGCTAAGTGATGAAGCGCAGCCACCTGCTGCTGATCCGCAAGGCATCACCATTAACCGAGAGATCTTGTCAACGGCATCGACGTCATCATCGCTACCGTACTCAAGGATATAAAAAAGATCCCAGCGCCTGTGCGCCTCAGTTGGCCCGGAGACAGCAGCCCGAACATGTCTTATAGAGCACTTTTCTCTTTCTTGACGCAGGTTAGTCTAAACAACAGTTATCACTCCTATAGGAGCAACGAGCTTTGTCTGCTGCTGTTCCCGGGCCAACAAATTTTGTGTACTGCCTTTTTGTGAAAGTATGTGTGTGCGGTACAACTTGCTGTTGCAGTGTGGTGATATTGAACTAAATCCAGGTCCTACTGTAGAAAACATTTTCGACGAAATAATGAAATCGCAAAAGAATATCGAAGGTGATATTACCGAAATCAAAAAAGATATAAAGAAAACCGAAGGCTCCATCGCCGCTCTCAACATTAGACTAAAACAAGTGGAAGAAAAACTCGGAAAAATAAACTTAATGGAAACAAAAGCACTTTCATGCGAAACCGCGGTAGCAACAATGGAGAGAAATATACACAGCCTGACAACAAAATTGGTTGACCTAGAAAACAGAAGTCGCCTAAACAACGTCATTATACGTGGTATCACTGAAGCCGAGGATGAAAATGAAAGCAGCCTTACTGAGATCGTCGAAGAAATTATATTAAAAGAAAAACTTGGCATCACCTTTAATGGAATCGAGCTCTTGCACAGCCTGGGGAAAAAGCAAGAGGGAAGGACTCGGCCCGTGATATTTAAACTTGTAGACATTAGAGAGGAAATACTTATACGTAAAAGCTTAAGAATACTAGCATCAAAATCAGTGAAGATTTCTCAATACGTGTTCAGTCTCTTGGCCCCGATAAGATACCCAATGCCTTTTTGCGTCGTTTTGCGGATCCCTTGGCACGCTTTCTAACAGTGATTTTTCGAGTTTCTTTCTTGTCGGGTGTTCTGCCAAATGATTGGCTCTTGGCACGAGTTTTGCAGGTATTTAAAAAGGGGGACCACCTCTCTATGAGCAGCTACAGACCAATTTCTTTGACGTGTACATCGTGTAAGCTACTAGAACATGTGATTTCAAATTTGGTAACTGACTTCCTCGATAGAAATAACTTAATGACCGAGTTTCAGCACGGATTCCGGAAGGGTATTCAACAGTAACTCAGCTTGTTACCACAGTACACGAATTTGCCTCCACGTTGGACAAATCTGGACAGATAGATGTTTTATTCCTCGACTTCAGCAAGGCTTTCGACAGAGTACCACATGGAAAACTACTCCTGAAATTGCAAAGTATTGGTCTTGATCCAGCCATAGTAAAATGGAGTGGCTCCTATCTGCGTGGCCGTAAACTGTATGTAGAGGTTGGTGCTGGCTGCTCAGAGATGCTTGATGTGACTTCCGGAGTACCACAAGGAAGTGTCCTGGGGCCATTAATGTTTTTTGATATATGTTAATGATATTGTTTCTATTGTTGCCCCAGGTGTGAGCATCCGTTTATTCGCGGATGACTGTGCGTTGTTTAAAGAAGTAACGTGTCCGAGTGATCAAGTTGCACTGAATTTGAGTTTAAATTCTATACAGGATTGGTGCGACCAATGGCAGATGAACCTGAATCTTGAGAAAACTGTTTTTCTTAGAATCACGAACAAAAAAAATACTTTTCCTTTCAGTACAAAATAAGTGACTATAACGTTTCTGAGGTAGATAATTATAAGTATCTTGGACTGACATTTGACAAACATTTGAGCTGGTCTAAACATATAGACAACTTAACATCTGCTGCTTTTAGGAAGCTTGGATTGATTAAGCACAAACTAAAGAATACGCCCTCTAATGTAAGATTACTAGCGTACAACTCACTCGTAAGACCTAAGCCTTGAATACGCCAGCATTGTATGGGACCTCTTTACCAAAAAAGATATAAATAAACTAGAACGAGTTCAAAGGCGGGCAGTCAGATTTATTTACGATAAATTCAAACGATCCGACTCTCCCTCCTCACTAATGCAAATAAACCAAACTGATTTGTTACAGGAAAGAAGAAAAAAGGCTAGGCTGAAGTTTTAGTATATTCTTGCAAATGATAGGCTTTCTATTAATCGGCACTCATACCCACAACCCGTTACTACAAGACAGACCAGACATTATCAGCCACACTTACTGGCACCTTACTTTGCTCGCACCAATCTTTTTAAATTTTCTTTTTTCGCCAGGAAAATTAGTGACTGGAATTCTCTTCCCACTGAGTTAGCCGTTTCCTCCCAGTTCATGACTTCATAGGTCCTCAGTGCTACATTTCCTTCTGCTGCTGGTGGCTTTTTATGCTCTGTATAAAAGTTCTGTATTTGTACTTCGTGTTGAAGGTATTGCGTGTATATTGTCATGTACGGTGTGCGATTTACTTTGTTATTCACTCCTGCTTAGATCATCTTGGTCTGCAGTATGTTATAAATAAGAAAAAAATAGAACATCTGACAACGTTCATGGGAAAGTTCAGAAACCGAACGAGCAAAAGGTGAACGAATCAATCTGAGGTTTTACAAGATTATAATAAACAACGATACTTACGCGTGGGTCGAAGTACGAGGGGAGAGATACAGACTGTCAGGACCTTCAAGACCATGACATTTAACTAACAAAAGATAACAGCTGTACCTAATTAGTATGAACGCTAGAAGCATTGTGAATAAAACGACTGAGTTAGAACAAATTCTTCTTACACGAGAATCAGACATAATCATTATTACTGAGACATAGCTTAACCCATCAATAAATTACTCTGAAATGATTCCGCCTACCTACACAATACTCAGATATGACCGACAAACCAGCGGGGGAGGCGTTGCATTTCTGATAATATCTGGCCTTCTGTACGCTCGCTTAGACGATATCAAAAAGCAGGAATCAGTTTGGTGCACTATTCAGATTAATAACGCACGATTAATAGTCGGCGAAATTTATTGACCCCAAAACACTGACACGTCTGTTTTGGAAGATACAAAGAGTACCTTCTACTGCATGCGAAAAATCACAATAGGTTCGTTCTTGCTGGCGATTTCAACTTACCTCACATCGACCGTAAAATGTTGCATCCAGGATCGGATGAAGGGGAAAGTGCACAAGCATTACTTGATATCGCCTTAACATTTAATATCGACCAACGTGTATGCAAACCCATAAGAGTTCAGGGTTCTTCGCAATCGCTACTTGATCTTGTCCTGATTAGCAACGAGCTATCCGACGACAGTGATGTAGACATTTGCGATGGTATCAGCGATCGTAAGATGGTTGTCGCCTCTTTTCCCCTAACAATGCGCCATCGTGACTTGACAACTACCGTTCCTGTATACAATTTCATGAATGCAGATTATGTTTTCATTTTAGAGATCATCCCAAACTTCCCCTCGATTTATTTTACTTGCTTCCGGAAACAGGAAATGTGTGCATGAATGACTTGTGGAACTTATTCAAGACAATTATTGTTGAATTCGTTACTATATATGTTCCAACAAAAAATAAAAAATAAACATGAATAATCCTTGGATTCCATTTTAGACAATTCAAACTGGTCGTAGAATTTCGAGACTGCGAAAAAAAATAAAGAAAGTAGTCACATTAACAGAAAAATATCGCCTTATTGAACTGAACCGACATATAAACAAATGATATCCTCAGCGAAGGCATGGTACTTCAACAATATACTTCCAAACATTTTGGTATCCTCGCCAAAAACATTCTGGAGACACTTTCGATCGAAGCAAAATATGGCAAACTGTTTCCTAATATATGGTACTTTAAAAAGGAGCATCCGTAATTGCTGAAGGCCTAAATAGTAATTTTGTCTTTGTGTTAACCACTGATAAACATTATGTTCTACCTGTTGAAAATATAGATGATATACCTGCGATCGATGAACTGCACGTTTCTGAAGAAGGTATCTTGTCTTTATTGCTTAACCTTGGCGATAAAAAAGTCCCCGCTGAGATTTAATTCCCACGGCCTTTTTGAAGCGATATGCTAAATAGATTTCTAAATACCTGCATGTAATCTTCCACACTCCTTGTCTCTCGGTTTCCCTCCTGATGATTGGAAAGTGGCGAAAATAGTTCCCACCCTAAAATCCGGAAAGGAAAAAACGTCAAAAATGATCGACCAATATCAATAACTTTCCGATGCTGGAAGATACTAGACCATATCATATTCTCGCACATCACTAACGATCTAGAAGTTCACTCTATAATAACTAAAGAACAGCATGGTTTAGGAGAGGACTTTCAACTGTAGCTCAACTTCTGGAAACAACCCACGAATTTAGCGAATGCTTAAATAAACGTTGTCAGACGGATGTCATCTTTCTAGACCTGGCAAAAGCTTTAGATAAGGTATCCCCCGAGAAACTCCTAGCTGAATATATACACACAATTCTTAAATCGGACTCCTTATTAAAATGGTTCCAGAAGGGTAGATGGCAGTATGTTGCATTCAACAACAACGTCTCTAGCGTATTACCAGTAACCTCAGGAGTGCCCCGGGGCACGATTCTGGCACCTGTGTTGTTTTAATATTCAATATTGATATCGTGAAAACTACACTCTAAAAAAGCCCGTGAGTCTGGTTTCCCGCACAACACTCGGAGAGCCAATCACCGCAACTTACGGAGGCAGCTCAGCGAATGACAATGCCGAAACATATGTTTATACCAAAAAACGCAGTCTGAATTGCGACATTAAGCAATGCAAGCGTGACGTTTTGCATTGCTTAATGTCACAACTCAGACTGCGTTTTTTAGTCTAAACATATTTCTTGGCATTGTCATTCGCTGAGCTGCCTCCGTAAGTTCCGGTGATTGGTTCTCCGAGGCTTGTGCGTGAAAGTAGACGCACAAACCTTTTTAGAGTGTATCGATCTTCGCATAAAAATGTTCGCAGATGATTGCGTACTATACTCTAAAGTAAAAATACGTAATGATCAAATAAACTGAAATAATAACTTGAAAAATATGACTGGTTCAATGATTGGCAAAGGGCATTAAATGAAAGGAAATGTGTAAGCATGACCATCTCGCGTAAAAAGTCCCCACTTTTATTTGACTACGAGATTTCCGGACACAAGCTTAGCAGCGTATCTAAATATAATTACCTAGGACTTATTTTCTGTTTCGAACTAGGATGGAACAGCATCGATTACATAGTAAGCAGAGCCAACAACAAATTATGGTATTTAAAACGAAATTTGAAAGATGCTCCGTCTACCACTAAACTGCTCGCCTATAAAGTATTAATTCGCCCTATTCTTGAATATGCGAGCGTTGTATAATACCCGTTTACAAGAAAAAAAGAACATAGATTAACAATGGTTCAGAAAAGAGCACTTAGGTTTGTGTTCAACAAACTTGGACGCAACCATTCCCGCGCCAAGCTAATCTGTCAAACTGATTTAATACACTTGCAAACTAGAAGAAAAATATCCCACCTTAAAACCCTCTTCCAAATCATCAACCGCTCCAGTAAAATTACACAGGACAAATACGCAACTTTCGCGACTAGAACAAATACCAGATTTACACACTCGAAAATGAACATTAAACACCGGTTCCGAATTGATTCCTTTAAATACTCCTTTTTCCACGCACAACATCAAAATGGAACAAGCTACCCAGGCATGTCGTTGACTGTGATAATATTTCTTTGTTTTTAGACCAACTCACACCTTAAGCATAAATAGCTTGTTTTGTAGCGGGAACAGCCCTTTACCTATTACCGCTTCATCGAGATTGACCTTTTGTGTTTATTAGTGCAGCGGGACCTTGAATTTGTGTTTGTGCATGTACTGTCATACCGTTTTCTTTTTTTCAACGTGCTTTGACCCTTGCCTTGCACTGGTGTCGATTCTAATCTGTATATCTTTCCATAGCGTTGTATTGGAACGTTACCGCGTTGTCTTATCATTGTTCATTCTGTGTTGATTTGTGCCACTCCTTTCGTATTCCTTCCAGAAAATGATAGTGTTGTTAAATAAATAAGTAAACTAAAAATAACAAAATATTAGATTTGAAGGTGAGCTTTTCTAAGTGTCCGTTAAAAGGCTGATCAGCTTTTCTCCGTATTGGAGAGTTTTGTGGTTAGCTTCTTTCCAGTGAGGTTTCCTCCCGTGAGCTTATCTCCGGTGTACTTTTCACCAGTGAGCTTTTCTCTGGTAAGCTTCTCTCGGGCCACCCCCTAAAAGCTATGCTCAATGTTTATAAAAATAAGGCTAATGCGTAGAACTAACGCAGTTATGTACCTACAAAGAAAAGTAATATATATAAAATTGTCCATCTGTTATCTAAAGGTGCAGAACTTTTACAATATTCAGACGAAACTACAATCTGGTTTATTGTGTTGTCATTATTATTTTTGTACTTCAGCAATAAGAGCTCAAATTGTTCTGAAAATGTTTTCTTGGTCCGAGAAACGCGGTTCGTTTATATATACTTGCTCTTCCAACCGAGTAGCCAAATCAATTAAGGTAATACAATTTAATCAAATACTATATTGAGTTTATCAGGAAGATTTTTTACCGCTAAAAACTGTATTTTAACTCAAAGTGAGAGAACAACCAATTAGGTTTGTCGCCGGTACTGCAAATAAACGTTTAGTGTTACTCTCAAGTATGGCACTGTTTGGTTCAAGAGATCTCCGCATTTCTATACAACAACATTCACAAGGGTGCACGCGGCCCACAATATTCTAAATCGTACCCTTGTTCACTTTTTTTTTCCTTTTCGCAAGCCCAGAGAAAGAGATACAGTGATTTCAACAACGGCTGTCTGCTGCAGAGTTCAAAAAATGTAATTCGTGAAAAAGAAGGCAATTACAAAGATAGGCGATGCCTTTCCCACGTTTCCGGGTTCACCCCATTTCTTCCACAGTTTTCCGGTTCCCCGCTACACTTCCTCCCAACTCCGCAGAGTTGCGAACCACGGCGGTCAACGAAATACGAAACAAACAAAAAACGCGGAAGAGAAGACATTTAAAACTACACGTCCGGAAACAGGGGCGCCCAGAACAAGGCTTTCGTCACCCTAACAATGTAAATGAGTGTTGAAACAAAAACAAAAAGGAACGTGTACTCGGTTTAGGAAATGTCCTCCGGAAACCGAGAAACCCGAAACCGGGGGTTGAAAGAAAGCCGTTCGATGAACCATACGGCCGCCATGCCCTGAATGAAGCAAACGACCCAAAACGTAGAAGACAAGGTCCCTCGGTGAAGGAAGGCGGAGCGGGACGCCGACAAAGCAGCGCTCATCGAGAGCGGGTTTGATGAACTGCGATCCGTCATCGGCGAAAGCGGGACAAGGCCTTCGATCCGGTTTTCTCTGGGAACCCCGGAAAAGACGGTCAAAGCACCGGACGTCCGCCGACCACGCAGTCGCGTGACCAATCGTCCCCAAGTGGCGCCGATCGGCCGGAAATTGAGACACAGGTACCGCAACACCGGACCGACCGGTCTCTCCTAGCCGCAGCACAACCTACCTCCCCGAGAGCCCTGGCTCGAGTTTGCGCCCTTGTTCGAGTGACGGGAAGGGTCTATTGTGCGGCATTCTCGTAATGAACCGCCGGATGCCTTTTTCTCCCGGGCCGAAAAAAGCTCTGGCGAGCAAGCACGGGGCAACACTCGTCCTGGCGAAAAGTCTCGACCTCCGGTGTGTAGCAAGGCACTGAGCGGGCTCCTCCTGTAACGTGAGTGCCATCCAGTTCACTTTGCAATCCTCGAAGGCTTAGCTTATATGTTAGATTCCCTAAAACTTTCCTTGTCCGCAAAAATGGGTGACATCAGTGCGCAGTTTTTAAAAAATACCAAGATCCGTACATTGATGTTTCAGGTCACAATATTTTCTCACTCTATGGAGCTAGGTGTCTTACCAGATGATTGGAGGGTCGCCAGGGTGGTTTCAGTTCGCAATGAAGGAGGCAAACACAGTCCTCGAAGATTCCCCCAATTTTTTGTTGACCGGCACCCTATTCAACATTGATTATTATGATGCTTATTCTAATTTAGTTAGTTATTAGGCTCAAGCAGCATATTTGTTTATTTGAGCACAGTTTTCGCAAATCATTCCCACTCGAGGAATGACTTTATAATTTACGTGTCACATTTATACTATACTTCACCAGCGGTGAAATGTAAATTGCATCTTCGTAGATTTTTCAAAAGCATTTGATAAGGTATCTTACATATCACTTTTATAAAGTCAGTAAACTACTAAATATGTCAAACAAAATAAACAGACGATGGCACGAAGAAGACAGGACAGCACAACACTGACCACTGGCGTCTTAATAAAAATTTAAGAAAGAGAAGAATGAAGCGGTAGAAGTTATACAGAATGCAAGGTCCTTTATTGTCTTCTGTTTAACTTCACCCTTTTCCTTTCTTCCTTAGTTTTATTATTAAAACGACAATTTTGAATATACCGCCATCCTGCCTTCTTCGTGTCGTAGTCTGTCTCTTATGCTTTATATAGTATATTCAGTATGTTGAGCCAACATACTAAATATTATTTTATTCAGGAAACTAAGTACTGAAAGTAATGTTCTCACATTGGTTGCATTCCTGATTTCTTAACAGTAAACACATACAATCAATACCTCTGTTGCATGTTGATTTATTTTACTTCATGAGTACCATAGAGTTCAGTTTTAGACACTTAGCTATTCATAATTTGCATCAAAGTTTTGGCATATCTCATATAACATATCCTTTTTATGACACTGTTTTGTATTGAAAGCTACCAAATTACTTTTATTGACTAGCCATGAAATAATATCAATGCAGTGTTTATGTGGTGTTAATTGTGGTTTACAGAACTAGATATAACTATACTTAAACATATGCAAGTATCATTATGCAAAATAACGAACCTCAATTGTATTGTTCAAGGTACTTCAAGCGAGTTTGCTTGAGAGTACAAGTACTTACGTTTCCATATCAAGCCCGATCTTATATGAAAATCGCACATAGGTTACGTAATTACTAACACAACTCGCCAGAAAGACTATTAAAAGGTCGCATTGGCGCCACTATCCTTGCAACTAATCAATTATAAAGCTATCATACAATATTGGGACACTAGTACAAGTTAACTAACTGCGTCAATTGAAACCGTATAAAAAGTAAGCTACCTTTATTGCTTCTTCTTTTTTAATGTCGTTGAATTGCACGTATTCCCAAAAAGGAGAAATACATTTCGCTTACAACTTTATCGATCGAGAAAAAATTCGCTCAAGTAAGCTAATATTATACCATTTCTTACAATACGCAATACACTATATGAGATCATCGCAATTCCTTTTTGTGTTTCATCACTACAATAAAGTTGGCAATCGTTATGTTTTTGCAAAAGCATAAGGTGCATAAAGCATAATGCTTTCTAGCAATCTTAAAAAACCATGAAAAGTCTTACTTTTTTTTTTTTTTATAATGTAAAGCAAGTAAGTGCTTGTCACATATGGTACTAGGTTTTTCGTAACCTTTAGTAGTAACGGTCGTGATCGTAATGGCTACTAGCTCAAGAGCTGTCGTTACTCTAGAAACTAATACTAAACTTGTCAGTAATACCAGTTATTTAAAATTGCTTTAATATAGGAACTCATATTAACTCTCACCATAAGACCTAGCAGACGAAAAACTTTCAGGAAGTATGTGCATTACCTTCACCAAACCAATAACCAGTGTACATATTATGCATTTTGTTGTTGTTCGAGTTGTAGTCCAGAAAAAAGGGATAGCC
Organism: Ixodes ricinus; assembly: GCA_037355805.1. Classification (NCBI taxonomy): domain Eukaryota; kingdom Metazoa; phylum Arthropoda; class Arachnida; order Ixodida; family Ixodidae; genus Ixodes; species Ixodes ricinus. The sequence goes on from JAZHYW010002944.1 coordinate 25,855, forward strand.
GGGAGAGGTATGGGCCTCCACTACGTGACAAGTCGCAAGTGCACTGTTAATTGGTTATGATTTCTACGTGAACATAGTCTCCTTTATTAATCAGCTAGGAATCACAACCGATGAGTGGTACGCAATATCAGCATTTCTTATCTGTTTTGATTACTAAGTGAAAGGCATGATAACATTTTTATCCTGGGGCCAGCTACTATACCGGCTATGCAGAGTGCAAGTTCATTTGCTTCTTGCAGAGAGGTTGCGATGATGTCAGAACGCCGACCTCTTATTGCCTGATTGAAAAGAAAATATGTAGTTGGTAGACCTCAGGGCATCTAGCATTGAGGTCTACCCACTACCCTTTTAATCAGAGCCAATCAGAGCTCGGCGTCGTTCTGACGTCACTGCAACTCCTCCGCAAGAAACAGGCGACTTGTTCTCGGCATAGATATTTAAAATTAGATACGACTTATCACGACTATTATGCGACCCATTTTCAAACAAGCCGTTGTAGCCGTCCTTTTTTTTTGTTACACGACAGGGGAATTTGCGAACACGTTTTCAGATGAATCCCAAAATATAAAATTAACAATCACCGGTTTTCGTTTCGGCAACTGCAATATATCCCTGAGCAGAACATTTTTGTAATGTGTAATACTTATGTCATTTAAAATCCGCTGTAGCGTTGTCATTATAGTCCGGTACAACAACGATAAGGAGACGCTGATAGGAAGGGTGTGGACGAAAAGTAACGTCATTGAAACAACGAACTAAAAGCCTGCAAAAGGTAGCCTGTCGAGGTCCGGTGTTTCTGCATGTACAACGCAAAATACAATCTTAAGAAAAACCGCAACACTATTCACCTAAATAAGATGAGCGCAAACTGTTTTATTTAAGCAAAGAATGTCAATATTGATGAAGACGAAGCTGTTAAGCTCTCTGGACAGGCTATGAACTGGGAATTGAAGTGCATAATTAAAACGAAAATGTTGAACGGTCCGAAATTCCTTGAGTTGAATCCGAATGAGAAATTCGCGATTAATTATGTTTGAAAGATGACTCAAACAAGCAATACACACCACACTTAGAAATAAATACACCCACAATACACAATAATGATAAACACTGGCAAGTTTTATGCTATTCTGTCTTGAAACTAATGGTTCGGCTTGAGCGTCGTAAAACCAACGAAACGCAGACATATTGTGAGACACATTAGTTTGTTCATATTGTAACGAACGACAAACGATGAGGCAGCAAATAACGGGAGAAACTAAACGTTTGATGTGGCGAACTTGTGCCCAAAACAAAATAAAAGGTTAGCGCCGCAGGCGTCGATATCGGCGAAACAGCAGGGTCGAGCGCTGGGGCACGGCTGGCACCAGCTCGCCCTGGGGAGCCCCTATGTACACGCGTGAGCTTCTGGAACAATTGAAGGTTCGGCGCGTAGAACATTCGGACCTCGAATAAGCAATAGGGTTCTCGAATTCACCAGAACGCGACATTTGCAAAAATAACAAAAATAAGTGTGTCTGCTCCCTCCCTGCAGGGAAAAATAATACTCGCCAGTTCGATGAATTTTAGAATCTGCTTGCACCATATGGGACCCCTACATTGCTATTAAGAAAACTAAGTTAGAAATAGTACAAAACTGGGCTGCCCATTTTGTTTTAAACAATAATGAGAGGCGACTTAGTATGTCCCGTGCGAAAGAGAGACTGGGATGGAAGGAGTGCAGCACTAGGAAGAGACCCTTCGAGTCAAATTGTTTAATAACATATTTCATTGCAGAACTGGGATTGACAGCGAAAACTTCCTTCACCCGCCACATTACTTACCGCAACGAAAGGATCACATGTTAAGAAATTCCGCTGTAAAACTGATGATTTTATGGACCTCTTTCTTTCTAAAACAATACATGATTGAAACGGTTTGCCATCCTCGGTGGTTAACATTGTTCCTAGCGATATGTTTTATTTAGCACTAATCTCTTCGTGTTTCGTAAACCGGCTTTAAGGAGCCAGAACTTTATTGTGAAACTGCGATATTTATGAGATGTTATTATTGTTTTCTTAGATTTTGTATAACTACTTATATTTTTCATTATCAAATTTCCCCGCTTACTGTAATACCCCATGGCGCTGCAGGTATCGGAATAAAATCATCAAATAAAACCTCGGCCCTTTGCGCGGGAGCCATACACGACAACCATTTGTCCACGAGTGCACTTGCTCGGAGACACGTGTGGCAGTTTGAGTTATAGTCGAGGTACCCCGAAGCAAGTTTCAATCATTCATTTGTAAACCAAACAAAGCGCGATAAATTTTAACCTAAATATTTCTAGGCAAACAAAAACAACAACGACCGAATATGCCAACCATTTTTGCCAGTTAATAAGCTTAGTATTCGATATAATCATCCCATTGCATGTGTTCCGAAAAAGAATACACCTAGCGTTTTGAGCTGGTATACCAGCGCACCTAGCGCTTTGTGCTGGCGTACTATTTCAATCTGGTTGCTGCGAAAGTTTAGAGCAAAATTTTTAACAATGTGACTATTTATGGATTTAAATGCAGCAGCCCATAACATGGGAGAGATTATTTTAGACTTTCTTTTTTTGTCTGTAAAAGGAATCTCTTCAAGACACAATTTCTCTTAGCTATAAGTTTATTCACATTCGTTGCAGACAGAAAAATAATTATTAGTGCCGTCTGCATACACATCACCACGTGATCCTTAGAAAATATTGACTATATCATTAATATAAACAATGAACAACAGTGGGCATACTGACCGCCAAAGCTGATTTCAAGAGTTGCAAAAAAGAAACATAATCATTCGCTGAAAGACACTGCTTACGCTCTTCCAGATACAAATGAGTGAGTGTTCACCTCTATAACAAGCGTATGAAGGAGCGTAGTAGGGCTAAGACACTCGAAAGCTTATGTAAACTAATTAAACGTCCTAGCGCCAACTGCTTTGTGTTATATGAAGTATTACATGTCATTTTTGCGATAAAACAGCGGATTCTGTAGACTTTCAATTGCGAAATCCAAACTGAGCGTCAGCATCGAATGTTTAATAAAACAAATCGCCTAAACGTCGCAAAATTATTTTTATAGAAATGGGTCTAGAATGTCTAGCTGCATTTTTGTCACCTCCCTTGTACATTAAGAAAACTTGCAATCTTCATGTTATTTAGAAATTTGCCAGTTGAAATTGCTACCTAAATATACTGCATGTTTATTTTAGGCTTCGCAGATTTGCTTTTTTTTCTGAAATCCATGAAACCTACGCTTATGCTGTTTGTGCAGGTGGATTATACGACAGCGGGAAATACTGTAGGGGGCAGATTGTAACGAACATTCGGCTAATTAACTGAAATACGTAAATTAACGTTTTGATATATTAAAAACAAACAAATGGTTCTAATTAGAAACTTGCTGAGCGTCATCGAAGACCACTACATAAGTCAATATTGGAAAGACATGGAACACGTGGGGACCACGGTGGAGCGATGAAGCTAATACTTGTGCCGCACAAGCAAGCCGCGTTTTCACCCCAGCCTTGTGCCCGTTGCACGACTGGTAACTTTAGCGCACTACTGCGCATCACTCCGCGCTCAATCTTTATAAAAATTACTCACTCAGTTGTTTTCGATGACGCTCAGTAAGTTTCTAATTGGAACCATATGTCGATTTTCAAAAATTTATAAAGTTAATTAGCATATTTTGGGTAATATTTGTACTTATCGTGACGTTTAGCCCCTATAGTATGCTCACCAAGGCCGTATAACTTACCTGAACAAACCGCATCAGTGTTTAGGAGCGATGTTGCAAGCTTATTTCTACACTTTGTTCTAACACGTCTTGCTTGGTCGGGATCAGGCGCTGTTTTGTGCTCGTCCCCGTTGCTCGAGCTCTTGGTTTCCACCCTGAAGCTCCTTACTATGCTTTGTCTTTTTCTTGAAGCAACTTGTTGCTACAAGTATATCTTTGGCGGCTTTCGAAACAAATTTGTAAAGCCAAAAACTAAACACCTTTCATATACTAACAGTGGGACTGTCACATCTATTGTAAATTTAACAGGTTTTGTTTGTATGTCAATGATGTCGTTGTTTTCGCTATCATTCAATCTTATACATACATGAAAGACTTCTGGCCTGTTCGTAGTTAGAAGAAAATAGTTTCAGCTGCCCCATTCAAGATAAACGAGGTAGCACACAAACTGTGGGCATTGGGAAGCAAGGTAGTTATCGATTAAAATGGCCCGATAACTGTATTCATGACTCTCTTTCACCAGACATTGAAAGAGTATTTATATTGATTTACTTGGTTTTCTGCGTTAATGTATTTCGTTTATAGAGTCCATAAAACGCCAGGGCGCCTTTTTTGAGTCCTGAAAAAGATGTGTGTAATATTCTTTCTTTGCATTTCTTGCACAACTGTAAGTTTATTGCGATATTTGTTGAACACAATAATGTCATCATAATCTCTTGATGATAGGTAGAGCTTATATAAGTTATCTCTTTTTCCTTATCATCGCTGCAATAGTTAGAGTGAGCCATGGTTTTCTTATTCATTTTGGTTAAGAAGAACGTTTTGTACATAAACCACTAGGCGTAAATATATTTAAATATAATCATGTTCTTAGCATATCAACACTCCTTAATAACTCGCGCGTTTTAAAACAACAAATATAGGTAAACTATCACTAATATCACAACTTATTGTATCCGCACTGTTAAGAATCGTGATTTAAATAGTAATGAAGATATCAATAACACGTGATGCAGAATTAGTTATTCGAGTGGGAGACGTATGACACTGAATAAACCACTACTGCTGAGTGTACTATTTAGTCGGGACGAGAACGGGAGAGTTTTCCAAAGTTTTCACATTTAAATCGCCACCAAGAGGAAGCGAGTGTTTGTTTAATGATACAAAATCTTGATATCGTTTAAGAAAAGACAATCATTAAAGTTGACATTTGGTGGTCGATGCATAACGAGTAATCGCAGGCGGCCATGCTCTAGACTTAAAATTTCATGGTCATTTGAAGTTTCGTTTCCTGTGTTGACTATTTCAAACAAAATACCTTGTTTCACATGGACGCAAACCCCTACACCTCGTTTTCCGCTTTACGAAGGAATGATGGTAATCAGTCAAGTTAATAATATCGTGTTCAGTTCGATACCACGTTATAAAAATCATTATTTGAAAAAGAAAACGCAGCTGATCTAAGAGCGTAGTGAAATCATCAGTTTTACTTTTATCAGAAAATACATTTAGATGGAAGATAGTAGCCGTCCCTTTTCTTTTTGCGTATTGATTTATTTCTGTGGGCAAAAAGGTCAAAGGTATTCTGTCGTGAACTAAGACAAAGCAAGATTGGCGGGCATTACGTGTCAACAGCGCCGGCAACAATGTTGATGGCTGTGCTCTCGAAGTTGCATGACACAAGGAGTGGTCGACAAAAACTGTCTGAAGATGCAGCCTTCATGGCCACAAAGACACTATTTATCGCGTCAAATACATCATTTTCTACAAGAATGTGAAAAGATCCATAATGCGGAAGTTTGATTTTCAAATTAGTGCACACAAATGGTTCACGTAGTAAAACGGCGGTGACCAAATCCTCAACGCCTCCGGTTGTTGTTTCAGAAGAAAGCCCTGTCACAAAAAACGCACTTTTGCGTGGGAACGTTCAATCGCAGCTGTCTTGAAGGCGTTCGAATTTCTAACAGATGGTTTCACGGGTGTGCGGCACGTGACAGTGGAAAATCCTTCATGACCCACATTGCTTTGCTGTAAGGTTCCTCCTTTCGCGATGGAAACAGGCGGAACTGATTCAGGGTGGCCGGGAGTGGCTTTTAAAAAGTCATTTTGCAGCGTATTTTGAAGCCTCTGTAGACTCCGTTGTTGAAAACTCACGGGCGAAATTCCCGCAGCCGAAGCATATAGAGACAGGGTAAAACTACCGGCTTCGTCAGGCGTTTTCTGAAGGTGTTGGCTTAAGAACTGGGAAACATTCTTTGAGGCGACGTACCTCTTGACGAAGAACGCGTTTTCCCGTTTAATTGCGTGAAATTCTCGGGGAGTTGTTCAGCAGCTTTTCTATACATTTCTTCCCCGTCCATTCGACTATGTCATTGCCAGTGTCATTGGTACCGGGTGCAGTATCCTTTGTGCCTTGGGGTCCTTGATCTTGCGTCGTTTTAGGCGTAAGATCGTCGCCGTCTTGATTTCGTCGCGTGGTGTTCTTTGAGCGTGTGTACTGGTTTCCGCCAATTTTTCATCAGCAGGTCGTAGTCCTCGTTCAGGATATTGACGCACTTAAAGTAGAACCAAGCGAAACAAACACAACACGCTGTCTCGTCCCACTGTTTACACTGACTAAGGTTAATTCCTTGCACTTTTCAACTTTCTACTACAATTATCTCATGCGAACCAAGAAAAAATATTAACGTACAAAAATGATTTTTTTTCTGTGATCTGTTTAAAACTGACTTCATTCTACTAGCGTTTTATTTAATTTTTTTGCAAAGTTCAAGATCGTCGAAGCATTTAGATATTTCTTTTTAAACTGAATTGTACTATGTATTTATATTCTGGTCAATTTACAACGTCATTTTGGTACAAATGATAAAGAAGTGGTCCTAATATACCTTGCGGCACACCGGTTGTTTTTGATTAAGGTCAGATAGTTTTTCCCCATTTATTTCTACACATTGTCAAAGATCGCGGAAGTAACTTAAAACTAAATCTAGAACAACACCGCGAACGCGGTAAAGATACCATTTCTGTGGCTTCAAGATATCTAAGAATACTCGCAAGTGCTACCAACTTCTTTTCAATATTGCTCAAAATTAACTCTCTTTTTAACAAGGCGAGTTCTGGGGAACGAATTTTCTAAATTCGTATTAACAGGGTGTAAAAGCTGAATTTATTTTCGCAGAAGCTGTGGCATAATAGTCTGTGTCATTCTTTTCTCGACCTTCGTAGGATAATGATAGAAAGGAAAGAGGCGTATACTTCTCCAAGTTGTTTTATTTTTTACAATACAATAAAATACAATAAGCTTTTATTTTTCCAGAAGTACTGGAGAGGTCACCAGACAAAAAGCTGCTAAAAGCAGCTTGACTGGGTCTGGGTTCCCCTTATAGGTGGCAGCAGCTCGGCTTTATATAGTAACGTCATTTTTGTTCACAGAATTTTCTGGGTGAGTGGACAGTTCAGCTAGTGCTAAGTTAAACATATGGGTGAAACAAAGAACAATCAATTGCGATACATGTTTACATGGTTTATTGGGGAACTTTTCTCAGAGTACTTGCTATTATATACATTTTAAAAAGAATAATGAATTTAATTCGCCATTGGGAAAAGAACCACATTGTTCGAAATGCTTCTCACATATTTAGAAGCATCTGTACAGTATAGGGTAGAGTTGGGAGGAGTTAGAGAGTTTCCACGCTCTAGTTTTATGTGAAGTTTCATGTGCACAAAGAAACAAGCTTAAAGGTGGTAAATGGAGCGCGAAAAATCCTTCGCATCAACTGAACAGCCCTTTGTCCTAGCTCTTCTAGAAATGGCTGACTGGATAAAAAAAACGGTTAAAATAAATCCAGCAACGTGTTATTTAGAGGTCTACTGAGTAGGTTGCAAGATGACATTGAGTAATTCATCGAATTGATATAAGCAAACAGTTCTCGTTTACATGGAGTGAATGGAAAATTATTTTTCATTGATAAGCCAATTATACGCCCCAGAAACTCGAGAAATTAGTCAATGTTTCCACTCACCAAGGTACAAACAACAGAAAATACAATATTGTTCTTATGTTGTCGAGTTAGGATCTCATAGTCACTTGTAATTGTTCTTAAATCCCTAATATTTATAAATTCGAAGCAATTTACATGTGTACGAAGTTCCCCTTGTTTATTACTTCAATTGAAAATTAATAAGTTGTAGATCCATATCTTACTCACTTTATCAGTAATTTATATTATGTTTCAGTGAGCATATCCACATGTAACGGAAAATTGTAATCGTCTCAAAATGTTTAGTTCAACACACTTTATCCTCACTGAATGAACATTTAAATAAAAAAACAGCTTTCGTTGGTACTAGAAAATAATTCCAACTTCATTTGGCAATAAAACAGTTCTCTCATTCATATCATAATATCATAACACTAAAAAATGGCAACACAACCCAAGAACGAAATTACTCACGTAGTCAAGTTTCAGAAACTCATTTGTGTTTTCAGCAAATTATACTTGTTTTTATCGCATGTATCTGTGCCTCGTCTATTTTTCTCATGAGGACGTGTTCGTGTTTGTACCATAAGCATTGTTATTGTGACAGGAGTGGAAAATAAGAGGTTGTGTGAAGGACAACCAGGGGACACCAGGGGCAAAGAGAGCTTTAAATAAAGCGTAACAGCTGGTGTCAGAAGTAAAGCCCCACTCAGGGCATCGCCTTCCGGCAAGCATATGGCCCCGCCTAGACAACCTCAGGAAGGGCATCCGCGAGCTGGAGAAGGAGCCATCGCGCACCTACCAGTTCTTCATCCCGTCGGGCCTAACGTTTAAGCCGACATTTCAACCGCCATTGCAGCTGTGCTGCATGTCCACCACCAGCGGGCCGCCCAAGAGCTAAGGCAACGCGAGGCGGCTCTCCTGGGTACTAAATGAAGTTCCTTCTAGCGAACATCAGTCACAATAGTCGATAGCCTCTGCGCGCTGCAGCACAACCGGGTTCTCTACCGAATGATGGACATGAACTTCGACCAACGGTAGCACCCCCACCTGCGCCACTTCTTAAGCTGCGATCGCCACAGTCTGAGGGCAAACGCACGTGGTACTCCTGCGTGACCCAGTTTGAGATCATTGCTGTCACCAATCGCTGAACTGACAAGCAAAAGGCCAAGCATTTGCAGTCAACATCATAGGTCCAGCCATGCAAGGGATTCACCACATGCCGCCAGAGTTTCGGGCGCTGTGCACCTCTTGGCGCCGTACACCCCATGGCAAAAGACGTTGTCTTTTGCCATGGGTCTCAACACAACCTACACCACATCCAGTTGCGCAACAAGCGACAAAATTCGGGGGCGCCGCTATCCCTTTTTACGACATCAAGCGCCTTACACGTCTGTCGTGCGTGGGCTTACCTGAAGACACTGTGGATGCCGTTGTAACTGCGGCGTTCATTGATGATTTATTGATATTTAAGATCCTGTCTGCCTTTCTCGTCCTCAAACACTTCTGTCCTCTCACGTGTATGCCCTATAAGTTTAGGCCACCCGTAATGCATCACGATTGACCTTGAGGCATCAATCTACTGCATCCACTTCAGCCTTACAGAAGATGATCTGCTGTAATTGCCGACAAAAAGTCTACATCCAGATGCAATGTCACCTCACACCTCTAGATGCCCCAGTCAGCAGTGCTCAAGCTGCATCACGCTAAAAAATTACTTCCGCTCGCTCGGTATTTTTACGTACATCTATCTACCCCCAAGGCACAATGAATACTGTCCCCATGCGGGCATTGTTTGACAGCTGAGCGACAAACTCATTTGTTCGCCCCACGGTTTTCAGTCAGGTACATCTTTCAGCCATGCCAATGAGACCTGGTTGCAGCCTACAAACTGCAACTGGCGCTATTTTCGCAGTTTTGGGACAAGTCTACGTACCCTTCAAGGTCGGTGACCTGCCAGACGACATTACCCATGGTCAAACCAGAATCCCTGACGACTGCATTTGCGGAATTGATTTCCTGAAGATCCACATGTGACCTCACCTTTTCAAGATCGCGAGATCGCGTTTCTGACCTTGCATCTTATGTTGCCAGCTTAATGACGCTCCTAAACCAACCTATGGCTTCGTTCGATCGCGTCTGTTCACCGCTTCCCAGCAAATGAAAGCGCGATACAACGAGCACACCAAAAGAGTGGTTTGAACCGGAAGACTATAAGTGTGGCTTTACAACACGCAGCAGAAACGAGGATTTTGGACCAAACTACAAGATGACTGTCACAATTAATAATAGTCACACGACTGTGCAACGTTCTGTTCATGAGTGAGTAAACGAGATGATCAGATTAGTGTTATCAGATTTGGAAATGTGTGACCAGTCGAAGAGGTGATCAGAAGGACAAGCAAACACTATAGGGGCTGAGAACGCTTTACGTGAATCGTAACAGTATTGTTTTTCTTTCACCATCCTCTCACCTCCTATGGAAGTGCTGTTCCCCCTGAGCCATGTTGTTCGGTATTTAAGCTCTGCTTCGATCACGCTTGAGATTTGATCATTCATCGAGCCACAGGTGTTGTTTCACCTGGCTTTCAAAGCGAACCATGATTCCGGGTATCTTATCAACCAGCACCATCAGTAGCAATTGGTAAAAGATTTAAAAAGTTTACACAGAGCGAAACATTTCTAACCTGCAATGGCAAAAAAAAACTTTGATTTTAGATCAGCGTAGTACCACTGCTGCTGTGTGCAGCTGAGCCTGTTCTGCTTGTTTTATATCGCCGAAGCCGATGACGTTAACCCGACCTGCCAATCACCGCCCATGGATTTCGCGGAACGCTGGTGCGTGCAAAGATAACTTTGTGTTACCATAAGCCCGAGCGCAGCCAAAGGCTAGGAGACGCGCTATTGCATACACAGAATAAAATCGAAAAGTCGAGTCCTTAATTGTTACGTTCCATGGTGCGTTTACACTCGCGGATTCGCGGGCGGATCCGCGCAGGTTGGAAGCGGATTCTGAAGCCGGGTGGCGAAATCGACTCGTTGCTGGCGGAGGATCTGGATATGAGTCCTAGACTGTTCCAGATTTTCTGCCAGCGACGAGTCGGTTTCGCCACTCCGGCTGCAAACCCCGCTTTCTGCCTGTGCGGATCCACCCGCGAATCCGCAACTGTAAACGCGACATTATACGGCCTCTAAGTTCGTCGGCTCTTTGCTCACCTCGTGGGTTTGTTTGCACTCCAAACGAGCCCACGTGCTTTTGTTTCCCCCGTCCTGAACCAATGACCGGGCGTGCTAGGCTGCCTCGTCATTGCGAGTTCGCTACGTGTCCCCCATGTTGCCCTTTAATTGGCATGCTCTTCCTTGCGTTTCGATGCTCTAAAGGCGTGTTGTAGAACACTTGCTCGCCGTATGCCCAGGCGCGTTATGCGATTTTATTGCGAGTTGTTTTGGCTCATTCTCCTTTATTTTCCTTCTCCTGAGCGGTGATGTGGAAATGAACCCCGGGCCGGAGATAGCTGAGCAACTGGCAGCGATTCTTGAAGATCAGAAGGCAAACACCATAGACCTAAAAGTAATCCAAAACAAGTTAGACTCTCACATATCCGATACAAACAGAAGATTGGCTTCAATCGAAGGGAAAAAAAGTCCTTCGCACAAACCGCTCAGAGGATAGAAAATTGTGAGCGTTCGGTTTCTGAGCTTCACGAAGAAATTGCATCTATAAAGGAAACAATTGATGTTCTAGAAAACCACATTCGACGTAACAACTTGATTGTTTACGGCGTCAGTGAACATGAAACAGAAATTACCAATTCACTCAGGGAGGCTGTTTTAACAGAAATCTTTGAACAAAAGCTGGGAATCAAAGTGAACAGTCACGAACGTATTCATCGGTTGGGAAAAAAAGAGTGAACAAGACTCGGCCTGTCATTATACGACTGTTTGATTTCAATGAAAAAAATGGAGTTGCTAAGGAACGACCACAAACTAAAGGGCACTAGATTATCATTATCAGAAGACTTCTCGCCTAAAATTCGTGAAATACGAAAGTTGTTATGGTCGACTGTGAAGGATCATAGGAAACCTGAAGATAAAGTTTATCTTAAATATGATAAGTTGGTAATCAATCAGGAGACGTACGTGTGGGACCAGGAAAAAAATCGAAGATCTAAACTACCTAGTCGTGAGTGGGATGGCGGGGTCCAGATAAATGACATGGTTATGCCTACTTCCTCTGGTGGAGATAAAAGCGGGACCAAATGGAAAAAAACTAATGTGATACCGGCATGACAAGCACAACCGCTCTAGCAACTACGTTTACTTTCTTTTAATGCTCAAAGTATTGTAAATAAAGTGACTGATTTTGAAACACTCCTTATTGATCTTGCCACACACGTTACGTTACTGACTGAAACATGGTTGCATGCAGATGTGTTGGACAGTGAAATTATTCCACCCTCATACAGAACACTCAGGTGTGATCGACAATCCCGCGGAGGTGGAGTCGCTAATTAAGGAAGATATAAACGTAATTCTACTACCAGGCATCTCTAATCACAAAAGTGTGTTCTGTAAAAAAGATTTTTATGGTAACGCGATTGTAATTGGTGTGGTATATCGGCCGCCAAATGCAAATCTAGTTTTTCTTGAGGATTTGTATGATTACCTGCAACGCTTTCGGGGTGGCCGAGTAAAACTTATCTCGGCAGGTGACTTCAATGTATGACATATTGACTGGTTGAATATGAGTGCCACGAATAGTAATGTAAAGCATTCTGAACTCCTCATAAAAACTGCCTTCTCGTGTGACTTAGCACAAATTGTTGATACCCCTACCAGAGTCGGTGCTTCATCAAGCCATATCCTTGATTTACTTTTTGTTAGCTCTGCAATTAATTGTACCAGACTGGATGTCATGAACGGTCTATCCGACCACAAACTTGTGTTTGCCACATTTTCTTTTTTGAAGAGAACTGATAAGAATAAAACATATATTGTTGTGCGCGATTTCAATAAGGCAGATGACGAGAGTGTTTTAAATTACTTAGAAACGCATTTGGATGATTTCTTTGTACATGAGGATGTAAATGTTTTGTGGGGTAAATTTAAAAAATTGTGTTTTGATTGCATAACGAGATTCGTTCCAAATAAGATAAAGAAAAAGAGAAACAATCCATGGATTACAAGAGAAATAATTCACATCAAGCGCAAGTTAAAACGGATGCGAAGATCACCTCGGCGCCCGGAAACGGAAATTAATCTACTAAGCAGTCAGCTTAGGGGTACAATTAAAAAAGCTAAAGATGACTTTTTTTCTGTAACACTCGGTAATTTTCTGAGGGATGTACCATGTAAATTCTGGAGGTTTCTGTCTGGAGGCAAGTCCGATCTTATGCCTTTAACTATTGACGGCTCACAGGTCACGGATGCTAAAGCTATTGCCGATGAATTTAATAAATACTTCCAGTCAGTTTTTACAAAAAAAGACAACAATCATATACTTCAGCCTGAAGGTTTCGCTTCATCAATGACGGATTTGAATGTATCTCAAGAAGGCATATTTAATTTACTACTTAACCTTGATGTTAAAAAGGCAAGTGGTCCAGATGGTATTCCCAACGCTTTTCTGCGTCGCTATGCTGAATGGGTCTCGCACTACTTGTTCTTCGTCTTTAACGCATTGTTATCACGATGTAAGCTTCCCTTGAACTGGAGAAATGCTCGCGTCATTCCTATTTTTAAGGCAAATGACCCTTTGAGCGCGACGAACTATCGTCCAATATCGCTGACGTCGACAAGTTTCAAATTGTTAGAGCACGTGGTCTGTCGGCATCTCACACAGTTCCTAGAAGAAAACAAGTTGTTATCAGACGTTCAACACGGCTTTCGGCGCGGAGCATCAACTGTAACGCAGCTGGTTACCACGTGTCGCGACTTTGCGTTTGCAATCAATAACAGAGATCAGGTTGACGCAGTCTTTTTAGGCTTTGCCAAGGCCTTTGACGAGGTGCCGCACAACAAACTTTTGCAAAAGCTTTACGCGATTGGAATCAACAGGAAACTTATGGATTTTATTAGATCTTACCTAAACACTCGCGTTCAGTATGTGCAGATTGATAACCACTGCTCGGACACACTACCAGTCACGTCGGGGTTACCCCAAGGATCAGTTTTAGGACCTATTTTATTCTTACTATATGTCAACGACATCGTAAGCGCTCTTGACCCTGAAATCGTAAGCGCTCTTGACCCTCTTGACCCTGCATGCAAGCTTGCAAAGCACCTCGAGCTCTCTGCTTCCGAAGAAATGGAAGAGAGTACATCGGTAAGCAAGCCATTTGCTGCAGTTAAAGAGCATATGAAACCGACGATATCAGAACACGAATCGAAGAGGAAGGTAAACGCAGAACCCGTGTGTCTTCGCTCCTTTTTATTTTCTTACCTTGGGATGGGTTTTTAAGTGACCGATTTCCACCAGCTTGTTTCTTTCCATTTTTTCGTGTGATTAAAAGATCAGGCCTGTTTACTGCGTAGTAACTAGATCAAGCTAGATGCACATTGCCGAGGGCTGCTTGTCTAATAGGTTGCGTGCTGTACTTGAAAGCCGACAGCCTGAGTGTGCTGGTCTGAACACTTCCTTGGTAAGGAAGGTGCTCGGATTAACTAAATGTCTTTCCGGAGTCTCGCATTCTTGCTATTTCCAGTACTGCATGGGAGTAATGAGAGAAGGTAAAATCAGTTTTATGACAAACACTATTGCTCATCACACCACTGTGATTCACTGGTTGTATGTAACTTCTCTAACATGTTGTTAAAACTGCATGTTATTATAAGCAGTAGCCTTTTTCATGTACTTTGCCCGTCGGCTGTGGAGGGAAAGGGAGCTCCACATGCCAAGCAGTCATTTTCACTGACCACACTCGTGCTGCACCTCATGGGGGTACAGAATTTTCATCCGCAATAAAAAATGATTCCTATGCACCATTTTGCTTCTGTCATGGTTTCAGTATAGCATAGAAAAAAAAGATTTGCAGCAGTGCCTTGGTCATACCTGACAAAACTGTCATATATAAAATACAACTTTTCGGTCAGCAAATCTCGGTGCTATTGTTTATGGGCCGAGACTTGTACCGCGACTTCTGGTGTCAAAGTGTATTTTATATACAAGGAACCAGAAATTGCACAACAAGCGGTGGTAGGGTCATGATGATTTAGACCCGAGACTGGGGTAGAAGGAGAATTTTTTTTCAATGGAAGGAAAGTAACAGGGAAAGACAGCATCTCTAAAATCCTCATGTTAAACTTCCATCAGCTGGCCTGCGCACTGACCGTAATTTGGCAATACTTCAGTGGAACTCCAAACAGCAACCACAGTTAATTCCTAGTCTTTTCTTCCACTATGCTTAGAACAACATACTGTTACGAGCCGGAATGCTTAAGCAGTCGATGGGAAACAAGATGCCAACTGTAAGGGAGCCCTGCTTTTGTTCTCTCAGTCGTAATGCTTCGGCATCTCGCTTTCGCGGTTTGCTTTTTTGCCAGGTTTCCTTCGCTAAAAACATTTTGTTAAAAAGCATTTTCAGAAGCAGCAACTTATCACAAACATACAAAGTTATCATTTTAAGTGCTATAAAAAATATCTGACAGCACATGCTTGGTGTGGTGTCCTTTTCAGTACAGTTACCAAAGAAAAAAAAAAGAATATATACTTGTCAGTTCTATATGTCTCGGTTTATCTAACATGTAACAACGTTTTCTGAAATACCACACTTCCTGCCATGGGCTTAGGGTTAGTCGATTTGATGTATATGCAATAGCCTCAGACCAAAAATGGGTCCTCGTGTCAAACTGCTGCTTCATCCAGAATAAGTAGTCGAGAAAAGAACCCGAGAGGATCGAATGCCGCTTGGATTGTCAGCTAGGTAGATCCCTCTGAAGTCAAAAGAAACTTGCCGTCTCTACTAGATTGGGCAAGTTAGAAAGTACGACGCAAAATTGCAAGCGGATGCACACAAGTATATTTCACACATGTGACGAGTTGAAAGACAAAGCTCGTGACAGGCTCGACAGCTGCCAGGCTTCAAGTTTGAGCAGGGCGACCATGATTCGCAGCACATACTTTGTGTGCAGAGGCGGCCACCTCTCACATGTTCAATGCTGCACAGCTTGTCCTCTGCTGTCAAAGCTCACACCGTCCTTGGAGTCGGCCTCTTCAGGAGCAAGGATCTCAGGAAGGAGGCCCCAAAATAGTACTATACGAGCCTACATTTTTCAGAAAGGCAGATGATATTGCTGTGTCCAGTACCTTTGCAACCATCGGAACCTGCTCTTGAGCATACCTATTCACTACTCCACAACAAAATCTTAAGCAATGCTCTTTGTTAAGCTTGGCATCGGCACAACACAGCATCCAGTCGTGTTGCGAGGAATCGGTGTGCAACCATGGCCTCAGGGGTTTGTCGCTGTCACCTGCACACAACAGTGAGACGGTATCTGACATGAACGCTTCATTATTTTCAGTTGTCAAAAAGCATATCAGGATTAGCTAAATGCTTCACATGCTAATTCAGCCTCTACCTAAAGCTAGTAGCATGTAGATTTTAATAAGATGCCAAAAATACGGCAGTATAAAAATAATAATATTGATTATTGCAAAAAAAAATGTGGAGTTATTTTACTTGGCTTGCACAATACCAAAAATCATGTCTTGCGGAGCAAAAAATTTCAGCGTCAATTGAATGACTATAACAGTTCAGTACTAATATTAGGTAGTTGAAATTATGTATCATGATCTGTCCATACAGTTTGGCAATTGAAAAGCGAAAATGTACACAGCATGCTGCAGCCGAATATTTTCCGATGTTCGGGCCCGAGACCTTCTGGATAAGTTAAACACAAGGAATCACGAGAGTAAACTTGAATGAGTGCTCAGGACGACCTCCCACGACGCTCATCACGTTAAAGGAGGTACTCGCTTTCTACCGAGAGCTCTCGTGCAAGCGCATTGAGAAAATGTTATAGTCAGGCTGGATTAGAACACAACGTATTGACACCTAAGAGTCTTTACCGTGTCCACCACTGAATTCGCATCCCTGAACTTATTTTTTGTCGTCTTTTTGTCTTTCCTTTGCGAGAATCTCATCCACCTTGAGGCCCGGGTGATCGATTATCGCCTTTGTACCATCCAATAGAACGAGAGTCGCAGCGCACCGATGCACGGTGATGTGTTCGTCACAGCGAAATGTGCCGCCAGCAACGCAGAAGCTTGGAGCACTTTGCTGCTCGGATATCAGCACAAGGGGCACCTCGCAACGCCGCACAAGCTTCCACGGCAACTGTCAGGGCCAGCGAGTGTCGGGCAGTATCTCCCTGATCACGCCCCTACCGAACCTTGAACCGAACATATTAAAAACATATCGGTGGTCCGTGAAAGCTTGCTTTGACTCGCTCTGTCCGTGAGCGTGAACGTCGCCATCTTCACAAACTTTGACAACTCCGGCTACCTGGCGACTACAAAGTTATCTCCATTGCCAAACTGAATCGCGACAATATTTTGACGTCACCGCAAACTTTATAAATTTCCCCAGAATACCTCGAACTCCATCGAACTCAGTAGGGAAAAAGGTATACGCAATCTGCGACCGATTGAGTCATCTTCATCGTTGAGTTTGCGATCTAGCATAGCGATAGAGAAATGTATATAATAGAAGATAATTCCCTCTGGAATACGAGTATGCAACCAAACTATCGCTTAAACTTCATCACGCAGGCAACCTGCGTAAAGTAAAGTTTTCTGATAAAAGGAGGATTATAGCCATCAACGTTAACTAGTGAGATCAAAGTGGTGGTTGTACTCTCAAGTAGAGTATTTAATAAGCACATGTCAAGTAAATTACTATAAGAATTGAAAAAGGTGTTTCATAGGCGAATATAAAAAAGCTTTAAAAAAAGTAGCCAGTAAGCCTTTTTTGAAGTTATTGTTGGTCTAGGAGACTCTGTGACCCATACCCAGTCAATTCCTGGCAGATTAAAAACGGCGGAAATGTGAACGCGAAACTTGCCGAAATCAATTTTTTTCTATCTATTTCAAAGTATTCAATGAACGTTCTGTCCTTTTGAAAACGGACGAAAAGAGTAATTACAAAACAGAAGGTTAATGCCATGACGCGCGGGTGTTACTGGTTCCGCTTGTGTAAAGCTACACATGCTTTAGGTATTTCGTCTGATATCTTATCTGGACACTATATTAGACGGCTTAAGAAAAACATCTTACCTGCGTAAAGATTTTTTTTTAGACCAGATGGGCACATTTACATCGCTGCATCTTTAGAATTGCGCACTTCCTTCACCTTATACGCTCTAGCATACCCACCCTATCTCACCCTAATTAATCTTGAACAAACACAAACTTAACCGGCTTTTCACGGACAACCTAGCAAAATCACGATTGTTGGAGCCATTGCAGAAGCTGATGTTATGTGTCCTGAGGTTGGAATGGCGCATAAGAACATCCGAGTCCGCCTAATGCACATGACCAAATAACAAAGCACACCACATTTCGCATAGTGAAAGCGCACGGTCATTCCCATAATATTGATAGATCAATAATTTATTAGATGGGTATATTGAAACATTCGAAGCTCCTGTTCTCACCCTGGCTCACGTTTATAATTTCGACTGTTCTGAAGATTTTAGAATTTCTAAGAAATGTTACGCACCATCCTATGTTTTAAAAAGTTTGACACAGGCAACACTGCGAAGTTCATTCCCACTCTTTGCTGCATATTTTAACAGATGTTTCATAAAGACCAAATATATTGACATTTTAACTACTGATTAAAAGCATTCATTTTAAGAAAAGTGTAGTGGCATTCATAACGACTACAGATTTCGCGGGAATCTGACAGTATTTTGTGAGATCACTACAAATCGCATGTCCTAAAATTTAAGCGCAATGACTAATTTGCTGATTTAAGAGCTGCGTTGCGGGTAAAAAATTGGGACAGTTGGTAAATGTTGTACATGATGGGAACAAATAGTCCAGTACCCGCAGAAAAAAGATTAGACACAACCACGACAGGACAATGCTGTGAAGTGTCAACTGCGCTGCAAGGGTTGTGATTGACAAGCGTCAAAGCTGCCTCTGTGGCGTATTCAAAACTTAATGACAATGCAAGATGCTTGACCAAAGATTGAGACAAGCTTAAATGGGAATACTTGAATTAAAACGTATATTTCTTTCGGGATAACGTTGCCGACCGCGGTGGTCGTCACAATACGAATGAAAAGTGATCATTAGTAATCGAGTTATCTAAAACTTCTCAACTTCAAAAATATTTGACTTAGCTGGCGCAATCAAACAAGAGATTTGTTGCTCATCATCTTAATACCGTATAGCAGTTATTATATATCAGAATACTAAATTATCCGCGCTATTCAATAGCGCATTTAGGCTTCCATACGTGTCCCGACTGTGTACACTAAACATTACGAGGGATTCTGTAGTTCTCAGTCGCTTACTGAACGCACTTCTACAGTATAAGGTCATTAAAGAGCCTTCTTTTCATTATAAACGAAACTCCGGTCTATCCTTCCTTTTGTCAACAGACCGCCATTGGTTGTCGAGAAATCTTGACGTCACAACGACCGAGCCACTCGAAAAGCGCTATTCACTGCCTCCCGCGCAAAGAACCTGCAGGGGATACAAAGAGCGCAAAAAAGGTACCGCAGTCTGTGCGCAGGTGAACTGACCAGAAAACGCAGGAGGCGGTCCTTCGGTGAACGGCCGCTCCTGCGGGACAGGGCCCAGCCAATCGGGGAACGCCGCCTGAGAACCGCACATCCAAGCACGCAAGAAAAAGAAGACATAGCGAGAGAAGAATTCTGATTGGTGGAGAGGGTGACCGTCGCCGAGTTCCGCCTAAAAAAATATGCAGATGAGAAAGTTTGTCCGAACTGAGTCGCATTAAATATGGATACCGGAGCGGGAGAACGAGCTCAACAATGACACGTAATCGCAAGTTGCAACCGTTTTACGTCTGGCCCGTCAGCTCCAGCGACCATCGCCTCCCTCCAGGTCCCTGCGCCGTGAGTTAACGTTAATTAACTTTCATTAGCGAGCGCCGGCCACCGGGGCCACACAGCGCGACGGCCGAAAGAAAAACCGTCCTATCGCGAGGCACACATCCGGCCGGAGCCGGGAGAGAAGCCGACGCGACGCCAAATGTGTCCTTGTAATCAGAATGGCAAGGCGGGATCCCGCTCCCAAAGCCGTGCAACAAAGCGACGCCCCTCTCCCTGCCAGCGTGTGCACGACGTTAGGCCTAGGCAGTACTGGCAGGGCGCTGCTTTAACGGCTCACCAAGAAATTGGGCACGACTTATGCCAGAATGCTGACTCTCGTTGAATTCTCCGGCCCCAACGTGCATGGCGTGCTTTCTGGGAGTTTGTGCCGACGCCGTCAGGGGAGGAGATTCCCAGATTATGCCCCACATTCTGACCCCAACATATTTAAGCATTTGCGCCGAGGTTTCTTAGAGGCCTGTGCGTGCGCCATTAATCAGTGACGTCATATTAAGAACCCAACTTGCTAGCAGTTCGGTTATTCGTAGCCCACATTGATTTCCGTTTGTATTCACGTTTACTTTTTAACAGATTTGGTCGGTTACCTCAACTTGCTTAAAAGTCATTTTTATAATGCTCCAATAAATTAGAATCCCAATACACTACTGAATATGAAACGAAAAGCAAATGAATGACAATTCAACACAAACGCAAGATTGGATTAATACCATTTATGACTGAGATTAACAATAGCAAGCTGAGATTGTTTTCTTTGTTGAAATGTTCTATGGTCTTGCAGCAAGCTTGATCGGCTATCACGACGACATATTTATTTATTTTGACCGACAAGGTGTGTCGAATTCAAGCGCCAAATATTTGGTTCGTTGTCGAGCTTTAGTGATCCTGCCCGCAAGGGAAATCTAGCTTAGTCTATACATCACTGCGTCACTCCCACTTTGCGACCATGCTGAATTCCATCACGCCCATCTCCGTAACGCAGCGCCATTTGTTTCGTTGTGTATCATTGATAAAGCTCTGGTATGTCAGCCGGTATCTGGTATGAAATATTCAATATACCGTCCACACTAAGATCATCAGCAAGCTGAATCTCTAGCCACCTTCCCAAGCGCCTTCACATTATAGCCAGTTCTTAGGCAGCAAAGTGCTCGATTCAACGGTAACTTAACAAACTGGTCAGTTAAAAAAAACAAGAAAATTATGCGTTAGATGCCCAAAAAGCGTGACCTTCGTCTGTAAGAGTTACGGTGGCATACCTCTCGGGATGTCAGCATAATCCGAACGACGAAGAATCGCTATACCCACCTACAGAGTATGGATTATACTATCTATAGAAGATATTTATACAGTGCAATACTACCGCTAGCCTGAGGACTTTAACGTGCATCACGCATTAGATATGCGCAACCGTATGTCGGTCCGACGTTGATCCAGATAGAAAATGGGCAGAGGTGAGGTTTGGGCCCAGGACCATTGGATTCCGCAGCGCGAGCTTTTGCTTCACGTGCTCGTAGCTACGTTGCACTAACACAGTCTGCTAGCGATGCTGTTAATACAGAATGTGTCTGTGGGTTGGACTTCATCCGAAAAGTATAACGCTAAACTGTGACGAAAAAGAGCTACACGCAGGTAAAGGCAGTATAAAGAATTCACAGTCCATAACAGGCAATGACATGGGCATCAAAAGCATAAAATATGCATATTTAGTCGGTGTGCCAATACCAGTTCGAATCGAATAGCGCAAGGTCCTTCCTAGATTTAACACTGTTAAGAAAACCTGTTGTCAAGGCTTAGTCTATACATCTATCAGTCTTAACTTCTAGTCTATACAGTCTATAACTTCTACCATGGAAGTGAATTCCATGGTAGAAGTTATAGATGATGCAGCCCTATTTGATATAAACAGGTGTCCGAACACCCCTAGGTTTAATATTACATTATTATTACTCAAGGGGCGTTCGAATACCGGATCGGTTCGAATAACGCTGCGTCATTAATAACTTTCACAGTGGAAGGTAAAGCCATGACAACCGGCTTTCTTAACAGTGTTAAAGATAGGAATGACCTTGCACTATTGCATTCGACGTATTCACACACCTTTAATAATTCATACATAATCATTGCTGGGAAGCGAATAGTACAGCTCATTGGTTTTCTTGTTTTATTTACTCCTGCCGACCTATCAAGATCGGCCGCGCCGATAAAAGCAATTTGCGACGGCGGAATAAACGCTCTTCGCCAATCGGTGCCATCAGAAGCGGTCCATGGCTCGTTCATTCCGGCTTTTCAACAATCCTAACAAGGAACAGTTAGTCGCAACAAGCGAGATGTCCTACTAAGGAGCTTCGCGGGAATTGAAGTGCGGGCCATGCGATCCGCAGTCCGATGTCTTTGCTCGGCGTAAGAATGGGAGATCACAGAAATATTGTAATTTGGGTGAGTTGGTATGATGACATGGTGAACAGAACAGCGCACAAAGAGACGAGGACAGAGAAAAGGAACATGCACGACGCACAAGCGCTGACTCGCAACTGAATTTATTCACAAAAGGAAGAAGAAGAGCACGTTCTGAAAGACACGCAGGGCACGCAGTGCGTGTAACACACGACACAACACCATTTAACTACAATGTCTTTGCCCCATAGTCCGATCCAAAAACAAGGTTTCGGTTTGAAGCAATATCACTGATGGGAAACTAATGCAGCAGTCCCCCAAGCTGTTGATGCAATGCACTTCCGAGATTTCGCAAGTCGTCTTGTCTCGATAATGTCCAATTATAGTTGTGCCTTTAGCAATAGGAGTACACCATCTTGCTCGAGAAGGCGATCGTTCAGGCACAGTCCAGTCTGGCCCACATAGCTTCTACCACACGTTAGTGGGATTTTGTACACCACGCCAATAGACCGATCTCACTAAGTGTACGCCGCATCCGTGTCGCCGCCATAACTTTAATTCACAGGAGGCAGACGGCCGTGCACGCGAGGGCTCGTGCCTTCTCGTGGTCTACACGAGCAGAGCTCCAGTGAGGTTGTCGCACGTGCATAAATACTAAAGTTCCCTCGATGCATCGCGGAAGCGGTGGCATAGTCAGACCGGCTGGTGAGATCGGTCTATTCAACACGACACATAAGGCCCGCTTCAGACGGGGCAATTTCACCCAGCAACCTGACGGCGCAACACTAACAACAAGGGCCGCCCGCGTTCACACGCAGCAACCGAATTGCTACGACTTGCCGTCATCACCATTCGATTTGATTTTCTTTTCTTTTTATTTTGCACTATTTAGACGCCCAGCTACGCGCTAAAAACGTGTTTTATACCTTTGAATTGGCGGTTAGAATACTAACTCATCTTCCTGAAAAGGTTTATTTCCAATAACGATCCATTTCAAACCAGACCCAAGTCTTTAGCTCTCATCATCACCACAACAGGGGTGTCACGTGAAAATATCGCGTCCCTGATTAGCTGCTGCCGCTTCAAACGTCTCCGAGTTGTTCGAGTTGCTCGTCCGTTTCAAGCCGGATCCGATCTCAGCAATTCGTGTCGATCTAGAGAAAGCTAGGGAACAACCCGCCAGCAACCTCAAAATTGCTGCAAAAGTTGCCCCGTCTAAAGCGGGCCTAAGGGTGGCTGTGGCATTTCTGGCACTTGACTTTTTTAATGTTTTCCGCTATCGAGCGAACCTTTGAACAGATTTGCGTCATTCTTTTTAGCGTCATAATTTGAAAGTTTAGCTGCTCGGAATTTTCGCTTGTATGTGTCCTCTTTTTTCTTTTTATTTAATGTGTTAGTGAATCACGGAGACTATAAAAAAGCTGAGGTATTGGCAAGGATATGTAAGTATTTCTGAGATGCGCATTCTGAATTTTAAATAATTGCCTATTTTTATTAACAGAACGTTCCGAAAAGTTAGGTAAGTAGTCATCAAGAAAAATGCAAAAGTTAATTGTTGATAGCTGCACAGACATCTCTATCATAGTCATATATCTTGAACGTTTTCGGTCAGCTTTGAATTGGGACGTTATTAAAAATGTATTGAAGAATGACGAAATTACAGTCAGTGCGCAGGCGAGCTGATGATCTCTAACACCCTGCATGTCGCTAAATAAAAAAATCAGGGTATGCGACGCTGTTAAAATGAGACCTAATGGCTTGACTGTGGTGGGCGTGATTCTGGTGAGAAAAGCAACCGACTGAAAAAGATCGAAATTATTGCACAAGTTTATAAACTCAGCTGCGACTCATGGAAAAGTTGGAGTGTTGGCATGTAGGTCAGTTCATACTATATGAGAATAGTTAAAATCGCCAATCAAGATAATCGGAGAAGGATGAAAACGCACTAATAATGAGTTCATCACGTCATGAAGATTTGCAACGAAACAATAATTACTAAATTGTGCACGATAACAAAAACTCTAAATAGAAATATTTGACGATTCATGTGCAAACAAACCGAAGTTATTTGCAATACACCACTGAGAAGCTGACAAAATTATCCAATAGGATTTGCAAATGCAATTAGTAAGCCACCGGCATGTGAGTAGCAAAGTCGCTGAATACGTATTTAGCGGCATACGATTAGTACAGCCGCTGAATGCGTATCCAGCAGGATGTGATTAGCACATGCCTGTGGATACGTAGGGATTATTTTATGAGTCTCTCACGCTCACCGACCAAACAGTTTCCTGTTACGCATGGGTGCTACGTATTTGAGTCACAAATTCAACAAAGCATGCTTCGATCTGCCGCGTGTAAATATCCTCATGCCTCACCGCCATCCACGAGCACCAGCTTCTGTACAGGCCAGCTAAAGTTCTAAGACCGTACGTTCATGAGGAGTAATCGAAAGAAAACAAATCGAATATGCCGTTTTACCTAAATATTTTTTCAATAATATTTGCCACACGTACCGAAACAATCAAGCATCCCAATATAAAATAAAAACGTGCCTTACAGTGGCGGATGTATTAAGCAGCAGGTAGTCCAAGGAACAAATATGCTCGTGAAGCTGGACGTTTCGGGCAGAAACTGTTACAAAGTGAACTGGTGGGCTAGTTGGTTAAACATTATGAACACAAACAGCGCAAAGGACGATTACTATAGAAGTGGACAGGACGAGCGCTGACTAAAAACTGACGCTTTAATACGCATAATTATACAAAATATTTAAACACAAATACACAAAAACACGGCGTTTTAATACACGACTACACAGAAAATAAAGGTTTTCACACGAAATACACATTTATTAAAACATCAGTTGTTAATCAGCGCTCGTCATGTTGACTTTACTAGTCCACGGCCCTTGTGCTGTTTTTGCCCATAACAACTGGGAAGAATCAACGTATAAAGACTGAAAACGAAAACGTATGGCACGCGGCTGAATTGACATTTCTTGAAGGAGTAGAGAACATCTTGGCAGGAGCCCTTGTTGTCCAACATCATAAGGGTTCTTGGAGAAGAGTATCAGGCAGGGCATTGGACAGAGATTTTGTAGCTGCGTCGTCAAATATTCTCTGGAATATTGAACTGGTAAAGAATTATACGCTTCAACGACCTTCAACGAAAACCAACAAGCTTGAATTGCTGGTCGCTATGATTTGAGATCAAAAACAAATGCAAGTGCACCGCCAGTTTGGTCTGAATGACAGGACCCATATATGGCTGTTCATTATCACGTAGAAAGATTGATCGCGATATGAGCTGCCGAAAACATAAATACTGTTGGTTCAATCCTCCCAGAGAAATGTACAAGAAGAGGTTAACCTCTTCTTTTTGTTTTTCATACCACGGCATTTCAGGCAAGGACTTCAACCACAATGCAACTCTTGAAGCCAGGGGTGCGGGGGGGGGGGACCGTGCTGTTGTTTTTGATGCGTTCCCCTCATTCCCTTTCACGTTTCACCACGCTTCATGCTAGCGACCATAAAAAAACTTTAAACCAATGTTTCCATCTCCGTTAGTGGCAGGACAGAAGATATATCAGCGTCGCAGTTTTGCCATGGCGCCGATTACCTTTGACTGCGCTACGAGCGTTTGTTTCTGTTGTGCTGGCTTTGTTTCGCCCAAGAGAGTGCCCGAAAACACTGGCAACAGCGTATTTTAAATTTCGAACCAGTGCTTTGGTTGCACGGGACGTGCCATGCTCTTCGCCTTGCGCATATATCGCAAATGGAGCTGAATAGTGCGTCTGTGATGTTGCCGGAAGAGGAAAAATATATTTTTTCAACCATCGCATGTGCGGTGAAACGGTGAAACGAATGAATGGATCTACCCAAAAGTGCAATCACAAATAAAGATTCTTTCTCCGTCGACAGCAGTGTTTTTGGCAATCCACGTAGTTGTGTTTCACTCTGTTCTCTACAGCTGCGATACGACCGTACGATGGGGAGCTAGAACAGTTATAGTGTGTGGTGTGGCACTGGGACACAGAAACCAACATCGAAACGCATGTAGTACACCGTGTTTGTTGAGGTTTAAACGGTTCATTCCCATCGTCTTCACCTGACGGCTCCTCGACTGCAGTGACCTATTTAAACTAAATCGCTCCCTTTTCATTCGATTTGAAATATGGAAGATTGCCAACGCCTAATGTGAGTAGGAAGCTACTAAAGCCCATTTTTGTTGCGATGCTTGGTGTATTTTGCCGCGTAAACGCTTGGGTATGTACATTTTTCCGCGAAATATTGAGACACTGCATTTTCCCAGTAATTTTTGTTCATTTGCGTTGCAGTAACCATGCCATTCTGAATAAAAGGCCCTGGCTGTTATTGATGTTCGTCATTTTTGTTTTCTGGCCTTGCAACTGGTTTGCGATGAGATTCTTAGTAGAATTCTAGAAGTGCTGTAGAATTCTTCATGTTTTTAGCGGAGATATGCTGCATTTATTTTCTTATCTCCATCCTTAGCATTCATAATCCCCACTGGCACTGCCCTTGGAATCAAGTTACACTTATTGTGGACATAATGCAACCTATCAAACGTGTCTCAAGTATAAACAAGAGGCTGAAGTAAGCATGATCTCTATATTTTTTATTCAGTCGCCTTGGGAGAAATGAAGAAAAGTTGGACGCATTCACTTGTTTTGTTTTGATACCTTTTCAAT